>PNEQ01052235.1:0-19032 GCA_003012365.1 Medauroidea extradentata
TTTAATGCAATTTGCCAACTTTATCGTATAAAGTTATAGAACCAAAATAATTCCAAAGCAGACAAATTCTTGAACGCAACCTTACAACTAAAGGAATCATTTGTGAAAGGCCGTGGGGATTCGAGGGTACAGATGTTTCCTTGAAAATTTGGAAACGGCCATTACGACAGTTCTTATAATTTAGCAGTAACATAACAAAAAGTATGTACATAACTGGGGAGTGGATATATATATATATATATATATATATATATATATATATATATATGTGTGTGTGTGTGTGTGTGTATGTGTGTGTGTGTGTGACAGGAAAAAAACTCGGCTTGAGGTCTGCTAACAGTAACACGAGCAAAGTTTTCGCGAGTAAGTCTCGACAGTTGTATTTCGATGAACTCGTGATTGCACGGCTAACACTAGACAAATCTATAAACTACAACGAAGTGAAACTCTTCGCATAATGTTCAAAATGTCGAAGGAAAAAAACCAAACTACTATAAACACAAGTTTACAAATATCAATGCCGTCGCATTTTATAAACTATTTATCAAGCGTATAAAATATTTAAGCCTTAATTTGAATTTCCTGCCGTCTTGAAATCCTTAATCGTAAGGAGGCTTTTACAAATGACCTGGTGATCGCTCAAACCTGTCGCGTGACTGAGCAGACCCATCTTGCTGTACTCCAGCTCCGACTGGTTATTTTTATAACCGCAAAAGGACGATAGACAAATAAAGTGGATATTGAGCAACAATACAATGATGGAAGAGAGACAACAGAATGTCTGATTTACTCCTTCATTCTTCACAGACACTGGCATACAGTAATTTAAAAAAAAAATGTATTTAGGTGTACTACTTTGTAACGAAGTCATTGCCGATTGAGTTCGATTTTTTAGATTTTACAATGATACATACTTAACATTGGGAAAAAATCCCGTATTGCTATGGGAGCTTAGCCAATTTTTCACGTTAGATCACATTTGTGTACGTTCACTTCGCTTTCTTTATGTTATATGTTTTATTTTACAGCAACTCCAAAAGTTTTTAGAAATAGTTTATAAAACTGTTTTGGAGGATATTATATAATTTATTTTGACATTTGAAAACATATGAAGTCTTTTTTGAAAGTAGCATAGGCTACTAAAATTCTGTATGATGTGAATAAATATACTCTCAAGGTTAAAAGAGACTCTCTATACTCATATACTGTATGGGATACTAGAATCTACCGTTTTGGTAACCTGGATAATCAACATAGGAAATCTCAAAGTGACTATTAATTAAATCGTTTAAATGTTCGCGCAGCCAGCAGAATATACGACGTTAGCGTATTTAGCAAGTCCAATGGTGCCGGAGACGTCGGGGCAGCAGGCCCCCACCCCCACCAACTAGTTTGTGGGAACAAAGGATGAGGTTTGAACCTTCCCCCAACATTTTTCGGTATGTTAAATTATTATTTCTACAATATAATGCCACTTACTAAATATCTGCCTTATACTCAATATTTCTGTTTGGAAACATCTAAATTGCATCATTTTGTGAATTGAAATTCAAACTTTTCCGGAGGACGACCCCCAGAAACCCCGTAAATGTACATGTTTATTCATAACATTCATGAGTATTTGCCCCTTCTCTCCACTCAAAGACTGAGCCTGAGCTAGTTGGAGAATAAAACAATATCCCGTTTTTAGACAAGTAGGACACATTAAGGGCTTGTTCCCGAGTTTTTTCAGACTGGTGCCAATAACTCAAATATTTTTAAACCAAAAGTTTTGAAAAAAATTGAGTCAATGTGCAATCACACGATGCACAATACTGTGGACGCGTTTTTTTAAAATAATGTACCATTCGCCAGCAAAAAAAAAAATAATAATAATAATTTCCTTCATTTTTTATTATTTTCACGACGAAAAACGCGGTAATTTTGGTAATGAAATCTAAAAAACCGTTCAGTATAATTCTACAAAAAAATTCAGCTACAAATTATAACATATAAGTGTCAAAACTATGCAGCGAAATTTTGATATGAGTATTAGGTAGGAATAAAAAAATGTTTTTCGTAATCACTGCAAAACTCCGTAACAAGGCCTTAATAAATATTGTGTAACTTATTATAGTAAAAATACAAATGGCAGGTGATTAACAAATATCCAGTCATTACGTATTAGTTATAGTTAACTTTATTTCACGTGAACAGAGGCACACAGTGGCATCTTAAACCAAAGCGTCTGTAATAAACGGGTGCTAATTTTCTAGCATGTCTATGTCGTAGAGTTATTTCGCGGATTACAGACAGGCATGAAAGAGTATCAATTAACAATAGCTACGGACAGGTGCTTTTCGCGAATAGATTTTTCCATCAGTTTGTTTCAAAGTCTTACGTATACACCTGTAGCTCTGCTAGCTAGGTAGTTATTGGCTGCTTGTATTTGTTCAGAGGCGTCACTTATTTGACTGTGCCAATCAGAGAAAGGTTGCTACGACATCACACGTCTGTTATTAGCAGGTAGAACCACAAGACACTGAGAGTTAAAAACATCCAATCATTCACTACGAAGCAGAGCTGCAGGTATGCACATAAGACATGTAAACAAGATATTGCAAAATTCTTTTCGCGAAAATCACCGGTCCCTTATCAATAGACCCTCAAGATTCCAAAATGCCATAAAGTCTGCAACACTCTTCCATTGGGGCATTCCTTCAATTGCGACACTGTTATTTAAGTGCATTACAATAAACATAAAAAAATGTTACTTTTGTCTGGCTTAACATAAAGATCTGTATTACGATTACTTGTACAACATTGTTGTATAAAAATCATCGGTTTTGGAACTACACTATTAAAAACTTTGGAACGAAACTAAACAAAAAAGTAATTTGTGTATTTTACTGAAGATAACGAAGACTATTTGGCAGGCCAAATAGACAACGAATCCGTTCGACACAATTATTTTTCCTTGATACCAAACTTATTCTTAGATATGATGGTGCTATTCGGTGACAAATTATCTATTGTTGTCACACACAGAAGAAGCAACATTATCTAAGTTGATTTCGGATGTTAATAATTCGAGGCACCATGCAAAGTAAGAAATATAGTCCGATCAGCATGGCATGGGCGTTTACATGCAGACGCATGTCTTATAACGGCAAAAGGTCAATTTTCAGTCATTCGTGTAAAATAATTGAATATTTAATTGAAAACACAACCGAGAGCATCTTGTAGAGTATACCTGTACCAAAGGTAAACATTGTAACATGTTAAAAATTTTTGGACGAATAACTAGGTCTGCCGTCGTAAATGAATTTGAAAAATAAAAAAAATTGCACAGTTCTTTCAAAAGATCATGAAACGTGTGTTGTAGTCTGCTGCGTTTGCGCGACAACAATGTCATGATATCAAAAAATTTTCATGCGTACACATAAAACTCAAATCGTTATACTATATATCCTGATTACGGTTCGTCTAGATATCTCATTTAGAGAGGCACAAGTATTTCGCGTATAAATCTGGCAACAGCCTCGACTTCTCAGACCTATACACACACTGGCCAAAGTCAAATATCCATTGGCTTCTAACTGTAACACGTGTTACCACCACGACTTGATTCATTATTTATCACTGGCTTGCAGCCGTCAAAGATGTGTTAAAACAGGTGTTGTCTAATCACAGAAGGAATAATGAAGTATACAGTATTGGCATTCAACCTGACCTAGAATCAATATGCGAAATAATCTTGCCTCTACTCATTTAATAAAGACATTTTCAGAAGGTCGCCACTGTGTAAATATGAAAGGGGCATGAACACAAATACAGCAATTTTACTCTAACATGTACGCTGCCGAGTCTGCTGAAATTCTGAAAATCGTTCTTCAGATATCTGAACGTGACAAAAAATTTCAAATAGCAGCCATTTTTATGTAATAAACATGACATGAATAAAAACACACAAAAGTCAAGTCACCTTATTAAGTAGTACTAAATATGTACCAAGTTTGATGAAATTCGGAAAAATATTTTCTTACATACAGTGTTAACTAACTCGAAAATTATACAAATGGCTAACATTTTGAAAAAAAAAAAATTAAATGGCACGAACAAATAAATAAAAGTCAAGTCACCTTACCAGGTAGTATATGTGTATCAAAATTGATTACATTTGGTATAGGCCTACGAGCTCAAAAGTTTTTAGAGGAGACACACACATTCATAGACACACATGCATGCAGTTGATCTCATTTACCTACTTTTCCTTCGAAAAGTAGGCAAAAAAAGTGAAAATAATTATGTTTATTGCAAAAGCTCAGCCAATTTATCTGGCATTACATTTGTATAGGTTTGCTTAAACTTTTCTTTTATGCACACTACAGTTTTACAAGATAATTGATACTATATTTTTTATTCTACTTATTTTCATATTAGATTGTATTATTTTACGACTGTTTTGCTAACGGTAAAATACAGTGCGAAATGTATTTTAACTCAAAGTAAAATATAGAATGTTGATAAGAATGTCCGATGCAGCATGTTTACCCAAGGTATGTTTACTTGATTATTTGTAAACTTTTACCATTTATCTCTTCTACCTGCATATCTTGCTAGAATAAACGAATTGTAATTGTGATAAATTACCGCAAATTTATTTTAGTTCCTAAATGCATCTGTTTTCAGTGACAGTACAACTACTTCAAAAATGCCGCGGATTTAAACATTGAAGTTTTTCCGCGTATAATCATGTGTGTTCGTGCGCGCGGAGTTACACCAAGGAGCATATAAAGGACACACACCTTAAACTTTCGGATGACAGGGTAGCAGGTAGAGAATAGAGATTCTGTTGACAACCAACCCTGCTCAACTTCTGGCTCCCAGCGTCACAGATCAGGCCGGGCAAGTACCCGTTACTCCCAGCCCTCAAATCGGCTCCTCCACTTCCTCACTCCTCACTTTTCACAACCATAATCCTGCATGAAAAGACTTTCTTTCTCGCTCATGTTCTCTCTCTCCCTCCCTCCCTCTGTGCCTCTGCCTCTCCCCGCCCCCACCCTTCTTTCAGTCGACTACTATTTCTCTTCTCCAATACCGATGCGAAACGCCTAGATCCTGCTCCTGTGCCACGCTTGTGCTGCCATCTTCCTAAACGACGGTAACGATGCGCTCAAGCAAAATACGCTACGTGGTGGCAGACTCGAATACTACAAAACCAGACAGCTCTGTGCGCGGAGAGAGAAACTCGGGCCCAAGCCCTTAACGGTCACGTGTACACCCTTTTCTTGCAACACGAGCTAATCGATAGTTTGAATGATGTGCCTCTTGGTGAAATGACGCGTATGTGGTACATGCATGCTAGTGAACTGGCACAATTTCAAGTAACTGTTCAGAAATTCATAGCACTAATATTCGGCAACAAGTTTATCAGCCATGATTTGCAAATTTCTTGGCTTACCCGATTCTCTGGGTTTAACACGTTGGATTTATTTTCTTCGTTGATATTTAGAAACTAGAGTACTCCAACCCTGCCTGCATTGTCAATGAACTCCGGGAAGACACACGGTCAGATAAATCCTTTCAAACTACGTACACTACGGACATAATCTGCAAAATTCACTTTATCAATTGACGATATGCTAGAATTAATTACAATTTAATTGACTGGGCACAACCTAAGATTTTATTTGCTAAGTTATTTACAAATCAGCTTGATTAAGTTGTAGGAGTGATGCCGAGTTCCAGTTGAATTTGTGTTGTTATTATTGCTGGACCTTACGTATCTTGGACGACGGTGTCTTTAGAAATGGTTACACATAATTTTACATAATGCAAGGTCTTGGCAAATTAATTGTCCATGAACTATGTTACGAAACCATCGAAGCCTTCGCCTGAAACAATTTCAGAGAATAATTGGAACCCGAATGTCCTGAGACGGGAATCGATCTATGCTAAAATTTTATGCTGAATTTACATACAAAAAAAAAAGACACGTTAATATATTTGGATTTAAATAATGTGATCGAGCAGGCAAAGCTATGAACCCTTCTTACCAATCACTTTCCGTAAAAATCGATTTATCAAATACTAGCTTACTATGAGACAGGGCAGAAGCACCATCTTGCATAAAACGCGTTAGTTGAATGATGTCCAGAGGTACATCTTCGGGGAAGCGTTACAACTAGTTCCTGAGGAAACAGAGGTATTATTGTCCAGTCAGGCGCTGAAGGAAGGTGTTGAGTCCTAGAGGATGATCATAGAATCGCTGCTGATTGCGTTCCTGATGCCCATTGTATGGAATGTTATAAGCCCACATACGGTTGTCATGATAGTTGTTTATACCACCACATGTTATTCTATCTCCGTATGCAATTAAGGTACGTACAGAAAAACTTAAAGAACTCAGCCCACTGTTGTAACTGGTGTCGGCAGAACGTAATTTTTGGTACAAAAATCTGCCACAATGAACAAATACTTGCACCCGCTAATTGTGATGTGTTATATGCAGAATTATCCACACAGCCAATGTAACAAATGCACTCCCTTACAGTAATGTGCCTTGTGTTATCACACGGTTTACCACCTTCATCACGAACATTTCGTTCATCTATCTCCATGCTACGTAACCCTCTTAGTCTGCCAATAACATATACACATCTCTGAAATCAGCCTGTCTCTAGCAAGAGTTGGTGTATTAGTGTACCACTCTACATAAAGTGCACTTACTTGTACAGTATTTGCGCGTTTAAGGTATTACATTTAGTGCATACCAATTGTGACATTTTCTGTAGTGATCAGGTTCAAGATATGTACACAAATCAGTATACTAACAAAAATATATAAAATGTGTGATTGTGATGCAACTCTACGACGATATAGTACTGTACACATATGTAAATCTCTTTATTTTATCACAAATGCAGCAACATACATGCATGTGGGTGTGATAAAGCATTATAGAAATATATATTCACTCAATTTTATGCAGGTGGTTTTCGTGTTTTTTAAGCTAGTAAACAGAGAAGTGACGTAAACATCTGCTCATCTACATTGTATATATATATATACACCTTAAGCGCCAGAATATCTCATTAGGCACCTAAATACAGTTATGAAGCTAGCTCCAATATTTAATTACTCACGTATTAAGGGGCCCGCCTACCTGCCATGAAATTTGTGATGTAGAGGTTCAGGAGAATCGTTTTTTTTTTCACAAAAAATATTAGTCGTGAGATTGTGTGTTTGACATATAAAAGATATTAAGGTATCTCACACTAAAGGTAATGGTTTCAGTTCTATCAGTTCCTTGAGTAATTAGAAATTAGGGCCTTAACATTCCAAATTAATGTCTTTTCCGGCTTGTGTAGTGCCGTTATTTTTTGTTATTTTTACTTAAAACCATTTAACCTTAGTATGTCTATCCTTTAGCTTTCGATACCGTGACTGTTTATACCTAGTAACAACTGAACATTTTGAGGAAATATTTTTCTTTTAATATGTGTTCTGCGCAAATATGCAGCCACAGTGTTGTGGAAAATTCAAGGATTCGCGAGACCGAGCCGAGAGGACAACAGAGAGAGCGAGAGACAACCTCCTCCACAACAGGGGTTGACCCAATCCCGCTTTTGTGGGGGAAAACTCCACGTCCATGAGGTCGAACGGCCGCTAAGGCGCTATGTAGGCGGTTCCGTTAAGGGCATACTGATGTATTTTATACAAATAATACATCTTGATAAGTTTCAGTTTAAATATGTATAAAAACCCAAGTTAAATTGGACAAGATATTAATCACAAACAATTAACTTTAAATCTGAAGTGCAAAGAGATATTCAAAAACAAAAGTAGTTGGCTTTCCGAAACACTAACTCGAATACGAGTACAAAATCACTTTCAATGAGTAACCGAGATTCCTAACTCATGTGTAGATTTGGAATTAACTTTTGCCTAAAACAGTCCACACACACGCACACTTAAAGTTCAAAATGTTTAAGCTTTATTCATGAGATTAAGTAAGAAGTACGTACAATGATAGCATGTTCCAATTATGTAGGCTGTGTTCCCTTGCCATCCCTCTTCTTTTTCCAAAGTCCTGGTTCTAATATTATATACCAAAATGTTCAACATTACAACGCTGCAAACATTTATATTTCTTCCCATTGACTAATCTGACTGACAGATTCTTCTAAGACTACCGATAGATAATCCGTTAGCAAATTTAAGTTGAATTATTACTTAGCAAATCAATGCTTTATAACATGTTTGATGAAGCAGGCCATGTTAGAAATCATTGTTGAAGAAATATGACTTCTTCCAAAGCGTAAGAAAGTAAACAGATACACTAAGTCTTAGTTGCAATTGGGCCCACAACTTGGATGGGATAAAGAAATTTAAGACTATAACATTATATTCATCAAAGGAACTATGTTGAGCAACTGCCAAACTTGTGCGCTCACTAAGTGGCCCTAAGGTAAATGGGTGTACAACATCCAAAAGTTGAGGTTCTGGAATGGTGTTGCTCTGATTTAGTTTTACGACGACTTTCAAAAATCCCAAAACTTATTTACTATGTGGCCATCAGTAACTAGAAAATCTCAACTTTTTTTAAGCGGAAGGGTTACTTTCCCAAATACAGGTACAAGTGTAGGTAAAGTAACCTGGGCAGAGTGAGATTTACACAGCGTAGCTGTTAGAGTGTGACTGTGAGATGAAGTGTTTACTAATCCAGGTGTGTAAGGGATATATGATTATGTGGTGTATGGAGTATAGAAATTGGCGGAGGTGTTTAAGTGGGGAAAAGTGGAATTAGATTTTTCACACACATGCAAATCAGAGAAGGTTTGTGTGAAGGTGGTAGGAGTACCATCTGGGGTTTCTTCAGAAGATTGGAAACCCACGTGTTCAATATTTAACATGCCATCCAACAATGACTGGGTACGCTAGATTAAAACATCTAAAGATTGGGCCTGATATTCAGTAAGACCTTCATGGACAACCACTAACTTACGCACGCGTGAAATAGTGAAGAGATTTTGGCCAGCACTTAATATTGAGGTCTTTAGCGCTGGTGGAGGATGACATAATGTGAGTATGGAGCAGGGCCGGAATGAACGGATGGGGGAAACGGGAGATCCCCGAGAAAACTAGCCGACCAGTGGCATCGTCAGGCACGATTCTCACAAACAAAAATCCGGGGACCAACCCCGCCAGGAACGAACGCGGATCGCCTTAGTGGGAAGCGAGAGGTCTGACTCCTCGGCCACCGTGACCCCTAAGCATGCGTTGATTAAGATGAGTCAAGTGGTTTCTGAGCCTAGCATATGAGGATAATGTGGGCTCATCACAAAATTATCAAAAACCTTTTCGAAAGAAATTATTTTAGAGGTACAGACACATTCACTTTCCATGCGCATTTCTTTAAGAACATCAAGGTTAATAGGAATTTTTGAGTTTAACGCTGTACGCAAACAGGTGCGGTAAGCAGCGGCAGAATATTTTGCGGGCTGTGCCCCTCTAATTGTGCACTCATATTGACACTCATCCTTGAGAAGGTGTTCAGGGACCATACAAAGTGTCATGATTGCGGAAAAATTCTAACTACAACAACAATTACAAATAATACAATAACTTAACATATATCATGCATTTCAAACCCCACAAGCATGCATCATTGAGGAAGCAGACAAAAAAAAAAGCAACAAAGTGCATTTTTAAACAGTCTGAAACCAACGATCTGCTACCATCTTTCTACCCTTCTTTTCCCTCAGTCAGTGGCGGCTCGTGGGTTGTTGCCAAGTAGGGCTGCAGTTGCCAAGAACTGTACAGGGTTGTGAGCTGGTTGATTCTACAGCCACTGACACGCTGATGTGCAGGTGCCCCTTACTACTGAGTGATCACAAAACATCTAGTAGCCGGCAAATATTTCATGGTCGTTGGTCTACGGCGCGTACATCAAGAGTGTACAGTTCCGACTATCTGCAGCCCCACCTGGTAACAACCCACGAGCCGCCACTGCCCTCAATCCCCAGATATGCAACCTACTAGGAGTTAACTTAGGCGTACCCCTAACAATCCGCACCAGAGAGAGAGAAAACTAAAGAACAGATACATTGTATCTGTTTTCGCTTAGGCTGAGCTGAAAAAGGTAGAGACATGAGGCCGAGTGACTTCGAATACAGTTATCTATTCAATTAGATATTTTATTTTTGTTAGTTTTTTTAGACAAATAATGGGACAAACAATGTATAAATGAAAGTACAAATCGGTCCAACCATCTGTTTATTTAAATGTTTGAAAGCTCTTCGAGCAACGAACAAACTACAACTTGAGTTAAATACCAGTAATTAAAAAATTGTGTTCACTAATACAAGATAGATATTTTTATTACACTTTTTTGTTAAAATACCAACTGCACATTAATAATATTTTGTTGCTGTAAACACTGATAAGACAATAATTCATTAAATGAAAAAATATACATTTTTGGGAAAGGGAGAGGATGATGCCTAATTAAATTTTTAAATAATTGTCGTTTGTAATGGCAACTGAACTAAAACATATTTTTTATATAATAGGTTATCAAGTTTATTGTTCCAAAATTTAGAATCTGTTGTTTGTTAAGAATTATATGTTTTAAAATTACTTTCTTCTTAGAAGGTTTGCGCTATTGGAAGGTCGGTGGTCTGCACTAAAAAAAAAAAAAAAAAAAAAGGGGAATACCGTTTTTAAGCTGCTTCAGCCATCGAAGACAGGACCATCGAAGACAGTAGAAGGTTGGCGGGACAAATCCCACGACAAGGCCATTGGATTGGAACGAAGATCTCCAGGGAATCTGCCGAATAAAGCAGGAATCGGAAAGCCATGGAAACGGCGTGGTGACGCCCTCACGGGCACCGTTTTACAAGAAAAAAAACTAGCACACAATACAAAGGAAACCCGGAAATTATAAACTGACCACACAAAAAACACTTGGGGCATAAAATATACATCCAACAACGCGGTCAACCATGATTGCTGTTTTGTAGAAGGAAGAAGACCATAAATGTGCAGTACAATTAACAAAAATAAATGTGTTCGCTTCGCTTACCTTTCGATAGGTCGAACCGCTAGTACTTTATAAAATTACATTTAAGAATGAAGTAAGTGGTAATTTTAAATTAAAATAAATTCATAAATATAAGAGTTTTTAAGTTAGGATACGCATCAATAAACCAAAATCGGAATATGCCTTTATTACAATTAACATCAGATTGAACAAAAAGTTACTACTTTTAAAAAAAATTTGTTTTTAATATTTATGCCCATTTAAAACATGTGACGTAATACATAACAAAAAAAAACAGTGCAATAATTAAATGTAACTTATTGCGGGCACTTTACCATGTTCTCTGCAAGCAGGGTCTATCCTCGAGTTTTCAACCGCATGCGAGTTGGAAGCCGTGTTATCTTTTTCAGGACATGGATAATGTTTTTTATTAGTGTTTTCAGTATTTTAGGTTAAAAGAGAAAAAATATTTCTGCATGTACTGAAAAACATCACTCAGCTACCAAATCGCATGCGACTGAAATTTCGAGCATAAGGCTCAGGGCACGAGAAAAAAATTATAACAATTAAAATTTGTTATCTAATAAAAGGCAATTTGTGCAAAACGGCACAGTAGTAAGTGCAAAAGGTGTTCTTCCACTACCAGATCGTGTGCCCACTATCACTGAATATCCACTACCGAAGATGGTAATAGAACTCCGTCGTTCCTTGGGCACGATCAACTTTTAACGTCGTTGTCTGACAAACTCTGCCACTAAGCAAACTACCCTGTTGCAATTTATTCAAGGCTCGCAAAAAATTACCGTCGCGTAATTTCATAGGATGAAGAAGGAAGTATATCATTTGAGGATCTCAAATTTAGCCTGTCAAATGCTACTCTTTTGGCGCACTCTTCCGTAGATGTTGCCTTGGTGTTGATGGTAGATGCGTCAGACTGGTCATCATTACACCAGGTGAGAGAAAACCCACTTGAGCTTTTAGCATAATTTTCTAGAAATTTGATAACATACAGAAAAACTAACCACTTTCGAGTTTCAACAGAGAGCTATTGGCTGTTTACACCCCAGTTAAACATTTCGACTTGTTAGAGACCAAAGAGTAATGCATATATACGGACTACATGCCACTCACTTATGCCTTCAAGCCACGACTGGGCAAGGGGACAACACATCAGCTCCGACATTTAGATTTCATCGGACAGTTCACTACCTATATTCTATTTGTCGTGAGGAAAGACAGTGTAGTGGTGGATGCATGTTTTCGGATATGCTTCATACAAATTACATCCGATATTCCATGGGATGTAATTGCTCTCGCCCAAGCAGAGGATGGAGAAATTCGGCACATTCGACACTCTTCAACCAGTAGTAACATACTTTGGGCCAACGGTAAGGAGTTGGTTGGAAAGATTGGCAATTAGTTTTGTTGGAAACCATACATTAAACCAACGGTTTGCCTTTGGTTGGCAATTATAAAAATAGGTTTTGTATGTATACTCCTTTAAAAATACCGCTGGTCCAACATTATTTTCCAACTGAAAATCAACTGTATGCATTTTATTAGAATAGTGATGAAATGTGTAATAAGAGAGACAAAATAACATTATTATCATTAAATAAAACTGAAACAAATATTGTTTATGGAAATTTTTATTCGTCTTAGAATGATGGGAAAGTGTAGGAAATACAACCGTTAGTTGTTTGAGTATAGTAATGTTGGCACAACGTTATTTTACAACCAATATCCAACCTAAGAAATTTTAAGAAAAGAATGCCAAAACTTCCAATAACATTAATAAAATACAATATTTACTAAGAGAAAATTAAAAAAAAAAACTGTTATTATTTTTTTTTGTCGTTGGAGGAGTGTTAGATAAATGTGAGAAGGAGAACGGTTGGTTACTAACAGATGTGATTGTGTTGGGCCAACATTATTTTTTAACTGAATTCCAACTAAATTTATTTGTATAAAAATAGGATTTACACATGTCATAGAACACAATTTTTACCTCTAAAATCAAAGAAAATTGATAAAGTGTTTCATAGATATTTTTCATTCATTGGTATAATGAGGGGTAATTGTTGGTATGGCAACCGTTGATTATTAGCATCTTATTGATAGAGTGAAGGAAAAATGTAGGAAGGACAATCATTAGTTACTATAAATTATTCCCAGTAGCAACACACTTTGGGCCAATGGTTGGAAATCATTTGAAATTGTTGGTTATCAAGTTGTGTTGGAACACACACATAAAGACAATGATGACTTAAAATTGTCAGCCAATCTAAATTGTATAAAAATGAATTTTTGTGGAATTTATTAGTACAGCGAACAAAATGATAAAGAATTTTTCAGAATTTTCAAATGGCGAACATACATTTGGCTTTCGGTGTAGACTTTCATGATCAGCTAATGTTATAAAACCAACATTTTTTCTTTAACACACAAAATAACTCTGAAAATGTAAATTGGAAATATGTTATACGCAATCTCACAGACTACGAAATATTCTAAATATTTTAGCGTCAGAAGAGAATATTTCTTTACAATTAAAATGGTGGGTTGACTAGTTGGTAAGTTGGCGAACATAATGTTGGCATTTAGTATGAACGTCTATGTTGGGCCAATGTTAAAGCACCAACATAATGTCATCAGAAAAAATTACTAAAAATTGAAAAGAGGATTCAGTGCCATATGCTATGAATATTTTTCTAGACTTGAACATTGGAAGAGATTTTATGAACAGTCGAAATAGCAGCAGTAGCAGGAATGCACATTTACAACGGAAAGGTGAAATTATTTGTACCCAATTGCTTAGAGAATAAATATTTTATATCTTAATTAAAACAACAGTGTTTTGAACATTTAACATTATATTTCTTATTTTAATGTTTGCAACAAGTTGGTGATTATACATCGTTGGGTTTTAGTGCGATCTTTTGTGTTGGTCCAATGTTGTGAACCATAATTTTGCTAACTATTAACTTTATTCTGTAAAAAATTATTTTTCGATCTTTACTAATTTGTTTTGTGCACGAACACTGTGAATTTAATATTTTAATCGGTTGGTTATTGATGAGTTACATGTTGTAAAAACGAACTGTTGGTGCAACGTTGAATGTTTATGGAATACGCACGCATCTTGTTATAAATTTGATTATGTAAATAATATTTGACGGATATCTTGGAAAGTCAAATGTTAGCATCTAATATTTTCCAGTACTTTAACCAAATTGAGTCAATTTTGGACCCCATTAAGAATCCTACTCGGTAGACTTATGTGATAGATGGTTAGTAATTCATAGAGATTATTTCTTCTACTTACGAGTAACTAGGATGTGTGACATTGCACTGAGGGCATACAAAATAACTTAATAAAAAATTATTTTAAGTGGCAGTGTCAGAAACACTACTAATATTTCATTGAATACAATGTGTTATGTGTAGAAATATAATACATCAAATATCCAGCCAAATTAATGGTTCTAGAAATAACTTATAAAAATGTGCTGTTTAAAATAATTGGAGTTCAAGTAAGCATTCCTGCCGATTGCGTAACTAAGAGAACAAAGTAAACATGTTTCTTTCAAATTGGTATTGTAGGGTAACCTAAGAGTCATCGTAAGGGTCGTGGGATCAAAACCAGTGGATTTCTGGGGACTGTTTCTTACACTATTCACACGTGAGCTGTAAAAATAACAGAACAACATATATTTGGCTTCAATTTGCATTTTTAGAGTAAACGTTTTCAGCGTTTTGTTCATCCAACGTTTCGCCAATGTTGGACCAACGCGATTCTATTGTTGTACTATGCACGTAATTAACGCAACGCTAGCATTTAAATTCTCAATATATATATATATATATATATATATATATATATATATATATATATATATATATATATATATATTGTTGGTAATTTGTAGGAAATAAGTTGTCACACAACCAAAAATCTAATGTTGGGCCAACGTGGGCCTAAGTATCATTTTGATGTCATGCGAACGTAATTTGTCAAACGTTGGCACATCCTGGAGGCAAACGTTGGGCCTACGTTGATCCAACTAATAATTGCTACTAAAGTTGTCATGTTCATCAATATTTTAAGACATCCAGTTATCTAGTGGCAATAAGTTGGTGTGAGACACGTCTATTGTCGAAAACAGGCCCTTCATTCCTTCCAAATTTCGTAAGAAGATATTTGAATCACTACATAACCATGCAGACCCAGACATAAAACACTTCATACATTTCATACAAAATCGCTATGTATGGCCATCTCTCAAACAGCATGTTACACTATGGGTGAAATCACGTGCACCCTACCAGGGCTCACAAATATGGCGACACACAAAAAGCGAAGTTGGTGCATATAACCAAGTTGAACGTAGGTATTCCCACTTCAGTATTAACAAAGATGGACTGCTACCGCCGTCCAGAGGATGCCAGTATATCGCCACATTTATTGACAGTTTCTCATGGTGGCTGTGGGCAATTACAATTAATGACTACGTCGGAATCCATTGCTCAAACCCTGCTACCAGTTTCGGAGTACCGGACATAATCACGACAGACAGAGGTCGTCAGTTTTACTTGTTTTCCCACCTCTACAACCTCCTATACATCATATAAAAACCTTAGCTTATCACCCGGCAGCGAAGGTAAGATCGAACGCTGGCACCACCAAATAAAATCGGCCTTGAATGCACAACTCAGTGACGAATGGGTAAACAAGCTTCCACTTGTTGTCATTTGTTTGCGGTCATACGTGAGTCTACAACATAAAAATTCACCAGCCGAAATGACATAGAGAGAGCCAATCCGCTTACCTACCGATTCTCCCAAAACTTACGCGCGACGCAAGCTGTGCCATCCTTTATATTTCGGTTGCGAGAGCAGATGAGAACCAAGCTACCAGATCGTACTGAACATCATTCATACAAATCTATCTTCTTACACTCGGACCTTATGTCAACCGACTTTGTGTCTGTGCGCCATCATGATGCAACTCGTTGACCGTTGCAGCCAGTAAATGATGGGCAATTTTGAGTGCAGTCACGTAGCGAGAAATATTTCGTACTAGAAACGATGCGTGACAATCAAACTGTGTCTATTGACAGACTTAATCCAGCATTTATTTTGCACGCATAAGAAGAAACCTCACTGGCCACAGCACAAGCAAGAAACTATATAACAGACGCACTTCGACTACGTCCAAATGAACATAACTTTATGCAACGGCAATCCACCCAATCTGATTGGGTTGTTCATCCACCCAAACGGCTTTTGGGTGCCGTTGCTAGAGGGGATTATGTAGCGACTCAAACAAAGAGAATGGTTAATAGATTTATCACGAGTTTAACCATGTGTTTGTGTGGAAATGTGTTATGGGGTTTTTGTTGTTTATTATTATATACGGACATTCTAAAAAGTATTGTTACGCTAAGAAGTTGATTAACCCATTTAAATCAATATTATATTAATTTCCTGATTGCGAATTGAATTTATTAGCCAACTTAGAGAAAAAAGAAACAAACAAGGCAAATGTATGGTAAGAATCTTTCCCCCTGGGTGACAGTTTCGTGTGGCGTAAATTCTTGAGCTAGAAACGAATGTTGGCAATTTTGGCGTCAGAAATTTCTCTCTCAAAAACACGTTCATCAGGCAACATATCTGATAAGGAACTGTGCAATACTTCTAATATGGGATTGCTCTTCGTGGTTTTATGACAGTATCTTCTAGGTACCTACAGTTTAGTCTTAAATCGAAGAAGTATTTTAATTTCGACATACTCCATTGCAGCAAGTGGCGTGTCACTGAAAACCAGACAACACAAGCAGATGAATAGCTAAGAATACAACCATAACATTTTGTTGTCATTTGGCAAACATCATGAAAACCTGTGCTCTGCATTAAGAATGTTCCTGTGGGACTGGTGGAAATCGAATCAAACTGCACTACACATCATCGGTTTATTTCGCCCTTATGGACATGTTTCTTATAACACCAACCAAACTATATGCTTTGTTTCTAAAATTGTCAAACATTGTTATTAAAATGACTATCTATATTTCATCTTCTGCTTGAAGCACATTAATCAAAACAGGAAAGGTTAGATACCTTATTAAGTATTGTTTATGCAGCAAGTAGAAAAGTAACTTTGTGAGTTCAACTAACAGGATGCCGTGTGATATTCAGAATCAAGCACTTAACGGAGCAAAGAAAAGAAATGTTGAAACTGCAGAGATAAATTACTTATAAGAAGTTTATATTTTCGGACATCAAAACTACTCTTAACGGGATGTCGACATAATGAAACAGACATTTTAAATTTACCAGAATAAGAACCTACATTTTAAACCAACAATGGAACGTCCATACAGACAAGGTTCATTAAACATTCTTAACAAAACAACTACAGCGGAATTAGAAAACGAGAAGACAATTTGTTTGAAGGCGTACATTGCAGTGGGAATGCGATCTTTGTGGCGGAACACATTTTGTAGTTTATCCGTAACGTAAAAGCAAAAAGTTGCTATTAAAATACACGGAACCGGAGTGCCATGGTGTAGAAGTTATCATCCTTTTTTTTTATTGGGAATCACTGTCTGATAAAACAATCAGTTTTATCTTTATCATTAATGTTTAAAGACCCTTTTATCGTGTGATATTATACATAAGAGGTTTATTTCATGTCGTCAATACAATTTCAAAGGTCGTTTGTGATATCGTTTAAATAGTATGCAATCTACTTCCAACTGCAACAACAATATGTTGGCAACAAGCGTGCTTCTTGTGTTGGTGACTTTTAACGTCGGTAAGCTAACGTTTTTAATGATTATAAACACCTTCATTATAAGATTTAAAAATGTCTAGATCTGTTGTTATTAGAGTAAGTTCTCAATGCGTAAATTGAGTAACGAAAGAGAGCGTCTATTTTTCGCAGTGAAAACTTCTAAACTAGATATTAAATCGTATTTGCTTATTTTATTTTTATTAGTCATTACGTATTGTAGGCAGCAGGGTAGTTAGAAATAGTTACACACACATTTACACAGGGACAGTAACGAGGAAAAGGTCTGGTAATGGGCTATGTCAAGGGACCATCCTTGCGTTAGCTTGAAGCCTTTTGGGAACCACGAAAATATGAAATCAGGATAGCCGTAATCGGATGTCGAACCCAAGTCTTCAAGAGTACTAGTACACAGCATGTGAAGTAAGCCTGCTTACCTCAATATCTGTGCAAATTAACCACAAAATTTAAATCCAAAATGACGGGTAGCTCTAACTATTGTAAAGAAAAAATATTGTGAAATTTTTTCTTTCACTTTAATAAAGGATGAGACAAAATAGAAAAACCAACCAATATCTCTATTACTAGAGCTGCTAACCAAATAGAAACCAAACGCCTGTAGAAGTTGTAAGAAATATATTTAAACAGACTTCATATGATAGGAAAAATAATGACTTCTACAGACAAGTCAGGCAACTAGATAAATAAATAAGCTGAAATTATGATAGTCTATAGAATTTCAAAATTATGTTTTTCTACCGTGACCAAGGTGTTTAACTCGGGTACGAACCTGACCATCAATTAACTCACAAACCCGGGTTCTACTTGGTTTTCTGTGTTCTAGACATTTCCATTTTTCTGTTTGTTCCCGGAACAACTTATAAACTTCTTAAACTCATTGCTAGCTCAAGTTTAGAAATCTCAGGTCGATCTTAGGTTTTGTTCATTTGAAGTGAATCGCACCCGTTGAGATATAAGAAGAATTTCGATGCTGTTCTGTCTAATCAACAAAACTTTTCGGGAACTTGACACGACGGCGTAGTTTGGGTGGGTCTTACCGAAGATGTCTTGTAGTAGGTCTGGACGGTTGTCTCTTGATCATCCCTCGATACTCATTCGACCACATCCTTCTCGTCCTGGGGCGGCGACCACGTACTCCCGATGCTCGTAAGACGATCGCGACCTCTTCGTCCTCAGATGAAGCTCTCGTTCC
>PNEQ01052258.1:0-12499 GCA_003012365.1 Medauroidea extradentata
AAGATGTCTTCACCAGTCTCTCTCCACAGGCGTAGCACCTTCCTCTAGCACTTCCAATAGCGAACTCTCCCAAATCTCACGATTCGGCCTTCTTATACTCAGTGAAACAGTCGGGGATTTACCGCATTACAGGGGTCTAAAAATAGATATTTCATCATGTTTCGGATATGCTTTTAGTCACGTAGGCCACCCTCGAAGGTTTAAGACGCAGTTGGGACAGGTATCTATGACGTAGGTTCGGCGGTTTTCCCACTATGAGCCACCCGGGCTTTGAGTCATCGGCCAGCCCTCAAGGTGTTACGAAACAGCCGCCGACTACTGGCCTCCAGGAACATGGTACGCAACAATATCCTACAATATTTTATGAATATTTTTTTATTCTGTTTGACCAGTTTACAGTTTTGAGTTTCGCCGTTCTTCCTATTATTTTATGACCTTTTGTGTGTTTGTAAGCGTCTGTCAGTTTCCTCTGTGCACGCACTTCCATATTCGCGTGGTGTTTAATAGACAATGTTCTACATGTGTAGTGTTCTAGTTGCTGGTTTCACATTTATAATCATTTAAGTTGTTGCCTAACCTGGAAGACCACGAAAATATTTTTCTTATTGTGTTCTGCACGTTTTTTTTTTTTTTTTTTTTTTCGTTTTGTGACTTGACGATGGATATAGAATTTTCATTAGCTAATTTATGGTATTTATGGGGTAACTTTTCACGGGAAAATCTTCCTATAAATGATTTTATCCATTCGCTTCAGTTTTTTACTGTACCGTGTTGTTTTGGTTTGGGTAGCTAAGGTGCGATCACTTCAGTTTTTGTGCTAAAGTGCAAGTATTGTCTTGTATAGGTATGTTTTGTTTTCTTTTATAATAATTGTTGGCCTTACTTTGATACTAATACTTTGAAAACCCGAAGACTACAATTTATTTTTGTTTCTAATTTGAATTACGTTGATAGCTTGAGCGAATCTAGAAAGAGTCGAATACATTCACTCTGTCAGTTCCGTGTTGTGAGATCAAAAAAGTGTCGTCTTCATGACGAAGCCAGATTTTAGGCGGAGTGCTTTAAATAAAAGCGGTGGGCAGAGGTGGGTGACCTTTGACCCTATGAAGTCATGGCGTCCATCTTAGATGACATCACGGCCGCCAACTTATATGACGTCACAATCAACATTTTCAAAAATTTCGGAAAAAATCCAAAATTTCTAAAAATTAAAAAAAATCGTTTTTTTTGTAAGTCAAAATTTTTATTTCAAGGTCACTCGTAGCTGATGACGAGGTCATCAGAGTCCTTGCATCCGGATATGCTATTTCACACTACTGCTTTTCATGCAACAATAGACTAAGTGACACCATACAACAAATAATGGTATAAAGTTTCTAGCGTACAAATTTTTTTTTAATGCTAATGACGTAATTAAGCGTCAAAGGTTTGATTTGAAGTATATTATTCAATTTATTATTTTTTCGTAACAATTAAAATGAAAATAGTTAGCATTTAATTTAAAACCGATATGAATATTTAAGCTGCTGTTATTAGATGAAAAATATGCATCTGGTGTAATTAAATGTAACTATATCTCTCAGACGCCCTGCCTAAAAGTCGGGGCTTACATTGTCGATTAGTTCAGTATTAATAATTTAGTAGTTTACTTAATGAATGATACACACGTATAGACTGTTGTTAATACTTGAAAATTGCGCGTCAGATGACATTAAATGCAAGTATGCATCATAGACGAGCCGCACAAAATTATTTTGAACTATCAATAAAGTATGTTCATAAAATTTTAGCTATACGCTAATAACTGCGATAGTATTACTTTATATACATCTATAAAAAGCGAAAGCTAATATAGACGCATGCATGCCAGCGACATACAGACCTTAGTACGAAACTAGTAGGCCTACATTAATTTATTATCATATCCTTTATTGCCAAACTTATTGGATTAGGAGGTTATGCAGATACCTACCTCGCTTTACCTAACACTTTGAGCATCACTTGTAAGTAGATTCATGTTTCCGTATCGCACATACAGCAGGGAATAATATAAACATGTGTCAACGGTCACGTGCAACTCTAAGTTAAAATATTATAGCCAACAGCAGTTATTTAAGCCTAATAAATATCCATATGCTTGATATTTTACTAATTTAAGTCATACCCAAGATTAAGCTGCCTCAGACCGATAAAACAATTCCGCAGCTTAAGTACCTCAGCGAATTTTCGTAACGTATTAACGTTGCTCCTTTTGTCTGATCCCGTTAAGCCTATACACGACTGAAGTAAGAGTTCTGTCAGTATAAGAACAAATATAAATTACTAGCCAGCGACGACTTAGTCCTTGGTTCGGAACTCTAAAAAAAAAAAAAAAAAAAAAAAAACTATTTTATAACTTTTTATCGCAGTTTATTGTTGCCGAATTAAAACTTCTACACTTATGACGGCAGTAAAATTAACTTTTACACTGCAGATACTACGCGACAAGAAATCTATTTATCGTGATAAAAAATAACCTCTGTGTATATGTGTTCTAGCATTTTAATTATGCAACTAAAGACTTATGATCAATGTGATTTATATACGACGTTAATATTTTTCTGACATGAATAGTTTTCGGTTGTAATACATCGGTTCTTAATACCTCGTTGTTAAAAGGCGTAATATCCTCACATTCACCTCCCACTATGGTGAATAACGTGAGCATGGAGCTGCAGTGGAACGGAAAACAGGCGTACACGAAAAGACCCCCTCCCCTTCCCCAGACCATCGTCACGCATTAGTCACAAATCCCACATGCAGAAATTCTGCCTGTGATGCTATTCAGGAATTACATCCAGTTCGCTATGATGGGAGGCGAGCGCACTAGCCTCTACATAACCGCGGTCGCTGTGAATATGAAACAGCAACTACGTAAGGGCGTCTGGTGATGTACTTAATTTATCTTAGCTTTTCATTTCGATAGTATTGATTTTGTTTAATGAAATAACTGACTGATACCACTTTTGTTAATGACATTTCATTTAATCCTCATAAATACACATTAAATTCAAAATACATTTTAATAACTTTAAAAATTATGTAATATTTTTATTTCAATAAAGTTACATTTCATTATTTACTCACATACTAATTTCAACCTTATAGCTGATTTTACACTGTATGTATCTTCTGCATTACGTTATGTTTTCACATATACTGCATCGATGATTGTTAATTTAAAATACTGCTTTTTACTAATTAATTGGTCAAAATATGGGGCACGTTTTCTATTAACGGGTGACTTATGTGACCTAGTGATCATGTTTTACCTCACGCAAACTAGAGGCATCTTTCAGAACCAAACACAACAGTGATGTGAAATGTGTTTTTAATGTGGCGACACTTATCACCTTTGATGTGTACAAATTTCGTACCATATGGACCATTACTTTTTCCACCATCAGTAAATGCTTAGCTCAGGGTAGAGTATAGCAGAATTTTCTTTTAAAAAAATAATAACTTTAGACGGTTGCTAATCAGATTATTCAAGTTTGGTTTATTAGGTAGATATTGGGACCCTCTATCGCCCGCCTCTTTATCGACGTCTTTTCCCGGAACATTCTGTACATATACATATAAGTACATATACATATAAATGTATATATATATATATATTTTTTTAAATCTGAACTACAATACATTAGGGAGCCAGATGCAATGCGGTTCATTTTATATTTTATAACGAGACAAGTACTTAACGATGTAAACAAAAATAAATCTGGCATTAGTTAAATTATTTTGGCAGAAAAATGAACAAATATTGTTGTTGTTTCCTTCCGCCTTCAACTCATTAACAGCGAAAAGCAGAATCTCTGACCAGTAAGTTGATACAGAATATATAAGTATTCGTAACTCAGTACTTATTGGCACTGTAATCTCGTACAGGCAAAGAAACCATAACTACTATGCAAATATATCTCTGAATTGTAACTAAATAAAGAATACCTGTACCTACTTGTATTAATGCTGGTTTTAAGTTAAGCATTAAGGCTATGTTATGTAGGTTTTCTTATGTAGGATAATTTGGCAAATGATATATATAAGTCTATTATTAATAAATTATCTTGTAGCTATTATCATATTACTGAAGCCGTAATTAACGTCTTGTATGTTTTAACTTGGGCTACAGCAATTTTTGTTATGTAAATTTTGAGTAACATCTGTTTCATATGTATTTAAACTTGGGCTACAGTAAGCCATGTGATATAAACAGTTTAAAGTTGGGCAACAGTAAGTCATGTGATGTAATGCTTGGGCATAAGCAGTTTTTAGTCTTGGGCTATAGGAAGCCATTGTAGTATTTATTATAGATGGAGTTTAAGTTGAGTCAAATTTATTCATATATTTAGCAGCGTTATTATAAATATTGGAGTGTTCTAGTCATGCTATTTATTGTCATTTATGATTATTGTATTTGTATTGATTTTAAGGCCTAAAATAAAAAAAATGGGGATGGGATACTTCAAGGCCATTAATAATATTCAAAAGATAAAATTCCTCATTTCAATCTCTAAATGTTTGATCTGCAACTAAAGTTTCATCCTATTTTGTGTTGATTCCTTCCCTTGGGGTTTCAAGGTAAAGGAGTCACGAAGAAATCAAAGGAATCTCGAAGGAAACAAAAGAGTCACGAAGGAGTCTTCAAAGGATCTCGAAGGAGTCAAAGAAGTTTCTGAAGTAGTCAAAGGAGTCGTGAAGGCTCGCAAAGAAGTCACGAAGAAGTCGTGAAGGAGTCGCAAATGTTCCCGAAGGATTCGCGAAGAAGTCGCGAAGGAGTAGCGAAGGAGTCGTAAAGGAGTAGCGAAGGAGTAATGAAGGAGTCGTGAAGTTTCGCGAAGAAGCCACGAAGGGATTCACCTTAAAACAGATAACAATAAATGTCTTTGGCAAAACACTGTATACATAATTTTTCAATATTTTTAATAAATAATTACATCACTTTATCAGGCCTAGCACAAACTAAACATTTGTTTAAATCTTGTCTGTGTACTTTCCTGGCACAGTTTAGCAGTAGCTGCGCCGGATGATACAGGACACTGTGCAGGTGTGTGTGCGAGGAACATGCATGAAGGCGCGTACACGGAGCCAAGTTTCGTCATGCGACGACTCTATGCGAAAGTGCACTTCCCATCACGTGCACAGTGTCATGTGACGCCGCAGCGCGTAGCTGCTCTCACATTTTGACAAGATCAGACAACTGCCTCACGTACTTTTGTGCATAACCTCTCTCATGTGGTTTTACTGAGTAAAATTTACATTGTGATTGTTAATTATGTGTTGGTATGGTTTGTGAATTCGAATGAAGTCTATGAAAACTAAGAATGACAGAAGCTGCTAAGCTTTTTCATGGGTAGTGTTTGGAAATAATTAGTTCAGTAGTGGCAGGGCAGATCTGGGAGGTATTCAAACATTAGTAGATGTCTGCAGATGGAACTTAAAAATTTATTAAAATATGTAATTCAGAAGTCTTGAAAGTTGATGTTCAAAGATAGAGTAAGTGCTTTATGTAAGATGCATGCTGGAATATGGTTTGCTTCTGAGAATAGGTTTTCTAAATGAATGGTTTGATAAGTATTTACAAATATATTAAATAACATATGTTTGTTTGTTAGCAGTGCTTACTGTATTTTATATTAAGTCAGGTCTGGTTGGGGCTTGATCGGGTTGGTGTGTATTTACACTAGATTGTTAAGTTTGAACGAGTCGGTAGAAATCATATCGGAGTCCGGTCAGGTTATGTCGGGCCAGGCTAGGTCGGAGTGAGGTCGGATCATACTAGGTCTTGTGTTTCGACAGTAAATGTTATGTACTGGGAACTGTGGTCCAATTATTTCACTGTGTGCATATGGTAGAGTGATAGAGTGTAGTGGTGGATTGAACAGACTAGTGTTGGAATCATATAACCGTGGTAGAAGGATATAATAATGGTGGAATGACGGAGCATGCATGCAATGATATTGTAGAGGCGGATCACAGAGTAAAGATAAAATAATTAAGTATAGAAGGAATAGTAGTGTAAATGAGAAATGACCGAGTAGACGTGGAATGATAGAGTAGAGAGAGAGAGTAGGAAAAAATAGAAAATACAAGATAACCGAACGACTCCCCGGCTCCACAGCCTCCCGACTCCTGGATTGTAAAAAGTCATAGTTTTTTCTAGAAAAACTATCATTTTTTTTCTAGGTAAAACAGTTGCTCATTCAGGCTGTTTTGCTCAAAAATTCAGCCTACTTCAGCCTGTCTGTGCAACAGCGTGATTTTGAGTTTTCGTGAAAAAGTTGAGGAAAATGTGAGAAATTTTTGTAGGGAAGAAACGGGAAATTTTAGGAGTAAAGGGAAATGTTAGTAGATAAAAGGAAAATTTCGGTTTTTTTGGGAAATTTTGAGAACGTTAAAGGTCACTCACTCACCCACAGCCGCCAGTCGCTGTGCCCGGAGCCCTATTTTCTATCCACTGTAGTGGTAATCTATCAACTGTAGTGGTAACCTATCAACTGTAGTGGTAAAGTATATTATTACCACGTGCTAACTGGACCACACTCGACACAGTATCAACCTAACATGCATACATAAAGTAAAGTGCCTCTCACTCACTCACCAACGCTCAGCCCAAACCACTGGACCTAGGGATGTAAAATTCTGAAGGTAACTTCCCCGCTTCCCCTTAGGCCGTAGGCACTCACTAAGAATTCGATTTAGAAAATCGAATATTAAAGCTGTTAAAATAAGTGCTGGCCCCTCCCAGGAGTGGATTTCAATACCTAGTTTAGTACCTAGGTAAGTCTTCTACCGCGTAGAAAACTATCATCACTGCAACGTAAATAGTGATTTAAACTTACACCAACCTATACATACTGTGCAATCAAAACATTGATGCTAAATATTGTTTGTTAAAAATGTAAAATTTCAGTTTTCATTGTAGCGTACTTAATTATAAATCATGCATAATAGAAATTCTGAATTTTCTGAAAAGTTACTAAGAGCATATTTTTACATACATAATCTATTTTTTAAGAACCACAGTTACATCTTTGCCCAATGAATATGTACTGGACCACTTCTCGAAGTAAACCGAGACAACCGTTAACTGAATTATATTCACACAACCGTAAACACTAAGAACCCTTAAATCATGAATGCGCTCTAATTCATGAACTTAATTAATCTTAAATGTCCGTTTGGAGCAGAAAAGAGCAGAAAAAACTTAACACGTGATAACTTCATTATGTTCACCAAATGTATTCATCCTGACACACACACACTCTCTCTCTCTCACTCTCTCTACCTCTATCTCTCTCTTGTTGTTTGTTTGCGTGGAATGGTGAAGTGAAAGTACTGAAGAGGTCGTGAAATAGTTGACACAGAACACCTCCAGTAATATTATACTTGCTTTAAGGCGACCGCCTATGTGGGCGTATTTTGATCTTACGAGGCCTAGAAGCGGTTAAGTGCCAAGGATGAGACATCAGTGGCTTCACGCCTAACTCTAGCCTCTAAGTGGGAGACACTGACATTGTGTGCGGTCTTCTCGTATACGCCTCACCTCAATGAGACATTCAGTTGTGAGACGTAATGTTGAAGATCATCGTGTATCTCGTGCATGTCTGTTTTGTTTATTATGAATCCTAACGTTCATACTTAAGAAGGACAGCAAAGGCAACCATTTTACCATATTCGCCCGATTAACGAAATAGGTTTTTAAAATATGCTGATAAGCGAAATTGCTTTACACACCTGCAGTGTTCTTTGAATGCTATTACGAAACACACATCGCTCCCGCGCGATGAGCAGTTTTCTAGCTTGTTCAGTTTATTAGAGAGATAACTACCGTCAACATGTGTATATAATTATTATTTTCCAAGCTATTGGAAATGGCGTCCAAAATACCATGTGGTTTGAACACAGTTTATTATTATCGAGATGGAAAACACACGGAAAAATTATCGGTTTACCCGTTCGGAAACATACAAAGTAGGGATGACCACACTCTAATTGCATGTAACAATTTTACAGTCATGTGATATATCCATGCTGTCATCATGCTCAGTACGTGCTACTGAACCAAAAAAAAAAAAATGCTCTTATCGCAAGTAGACAGTCCGCTCTTAGTACAAGTAGACATACCCTACAATTTTTAAAACAAGAAGTTACCAGCACAAAGAGACAGTTAAAATTGTTTACGTACATATAGTAATATTAAGTTCTTAAAATCAATAAAATTATATTATAAACTAAATACAAAAAACATAGGTCAGCTTACTAAGTAATGTACGTGTAAGTTACCCAGTTTTATAAAATTGGGGAAACATTTTCTGAAATGGCTTTTTATTTTAGAGATAAAAGTGGACGCCGTTTTCAAAACAATGCCAACGTATGAATGAAATACACAACAGTGCAGTCAACTAACTAAGTCGAATATACGTGTCAAGATTAATGAACTGCTGATAATTAACTCCTCAAATATGTCGTAATATGCTAAAATATAACATTAAGTTGCCAGCGTAACTGATGAGCCTACTTTACTCAAAGAGGGTGCAATTTAAACCTGAAAGTCAAAATTATTATTTACGTTATCTAATAATATCAATTAACAATACTGATTTCAGTGTATGATATCCGAAATATACTAATGATAAGTCAGCTTGCTAAGTAATACCCGAGTACCCAGTTTTATAAAATTGAGAAAAAAATTTCTGAGGTGTATTTATCATAAAGATAAAAGCAGTCGCCGTTTTCAAATTATTACAAAAGAATGAATGAGATACGCAAAAGTAAAGGCAGCTGTGTACGTAGTATGTGTGTACTAAGTTTGATGAAATACTGAAAATATTTCCTAAGATACGGGATACTACCCTTAAAATTATAAAAAAGGCCAAAATTTCGAAAATATGAGCACGGGATAAATTAATTACAAAAGTTAAGTAAAATCTGTATGTAGTGTGTGTATACAAAATTTGAGGAAATTCTGAAAAAATATTTCCTAAGATATGTAATATTATGATAAAAGTATAAAAAAAAGGCCACAATTTTGAAAATATTAACACAGGATGAACGGAATACAGAAAAGTAAAATCAGCTTTGTATGCCATATATGTGTACCAAGTTCGATGAAATTTTGAATATCATTTTCTAAGCTTACGTTATACTATGTTTAAAATATAAAAATTGCTGCGATGTTAACAATATTAACACTGTATGAACGAAATACACAAAAGTCAAGCCAGGTTTGTATGTAGTATATGTATACCACGTTTGGTGAAATTGTAAAAAAATTTCCATAAGATATGTTATACTGTGTTAAAATATAATATAAAAATTGCCGCTATTTCAAAAACCTAAATACTGGATGAACGATATGCATGAAAGTTAGTTCTTCCTACTGGGTTCTGTACGTGTACCGAGTTGTATGAAGTTATAAAACACTGTCCCTTATGTATTAAATATCAACTGTTTGTATACCGTTTATCGTACAGTTATACACGTATACGGTTATTATTATGATTTTTGTGGGCATGAGATTGAGTTATACAGTATAAGATAACTGTAAATAAAATAGAGAGTGTAGAACGAGGTGAAGAAGCTCTCGTATAGGTATGTACCTAAGGTTGCGTAGGTGGTTACTACACACATGTAGCTTATACATTACTCAACACTCAAATTCACAGTATATTTTATAATACTCTGGAGGCTAATCATATTGATTGGAAAGACAGGAAAACTTGTTAATCTTATTGAACTAAGCAGGATTGCAGTCATACCAATTATACTTACTGCTAGGAAAGTATGAACAACATACACATGATAGAGTCTTGAAGTATTCGAAGAAATACTACTACTCTACAGACACAAATAAGAACACAAAATATTCCTTAGTAGAATTTCAGATGTAATGTAGGGAATTTCCCTAAATTACACCAAACTGTGCATGAAATTTTTGCATAACTGACTGAGCAAATATTAGAGTAGTTGAATGAAAATAAATGAGACTTGTGTAAAAGGATTAAAATGCACTCCCATCCTTACAATTCTGATTTCAGGTTCTGAAATATTTAATTCTTAAATAAATTTACTTCTGAAGTTCTCAATTCAATATGTATCAAAATTATACTCAATAAAATCGCCAATCAAAGAGTCAAGTAATTTAAAGTTCCAATTTATTATTTTGCTAGTGAACGTCGACTCCGAAATGAAATTAACGTTCAAAATTCTCTCCCGTTATTTCAGATAACTTATTGAATTCATTGCAATAATTAGCGTCTCCAAGTTACTGACGAAAATGCTCCGGCTTTAAGACGATAAATTATGTTTACGACCACTGGGTAAGGGCTTCCATTAGTATTTTCATTTTACGTTTTCCAGTCCGAATATTCACAAAATTAGCTTCATACATACTTTGTAAACAATAAATCCAATTTAGTATATAGTAATTTCCAAAAGAGTTCATGTAAAAATACCAAGACTATATTGTGTAAAACGTATGGCGTCGGTACTTAACTATCGCTGACAAGACGAAGCCGATGACGCTGCCGATCTTGCTCATTCCAAAACTAGGACATCTACTTGTCCTGTATTCCTACGTTTTACACTTAGAAATGTGGTTTCAAATAGTAACCTGCATTATGACGCCGCCTGGGATCATCGAATATAAAATCTGGCACTACTGGCCCGATCCGGCCATTTCAAAACCACCACCATTTTTCCTTCCTCCTCCCGCGTCTCTACCAAAGATAAACGTGAAAAGAAACTAAAACCGAATTACTGTAAAGCGAAAATTACCATCTAGAAAATAATAAAATAAACAATTACACGTACTGAAAACAATAAAAATTACGTTTTATCACTGAATAAAATTTTTAAAGAAATCAAGATAAACGGGTACTTTGAATATTAAATAGGTATACAGCATAGAACTAAAATTATGATGAGCAACGTGAGCAAACAAACAAATATTACAATTCCCACCAAAACAAACTAACACTGTTGATAATAAATATGCTAGTTATAATCCTGTCAGAATATAAACAAAAATTTTTATTATTCCGTACTCGTTACATTTATATAGCTAGCCTAGCTTGATCGAAAAAAAAAGTTTAAAATAATGAGCGCAAATTTTAAAATATGAACAGGGCATTACCGAAATATATAAAAGTCAAGTCAGGCTATTAAGTAGGCTATATATGTACAAAGTTTGATGAAATTCGGTCGACAAGTTTAACATTTTCAAGAGGGACACACATAGCATACATACGTCTGCACAGACATGCACACACAGGAAGGTGATCTCGTATGCTTACTATTTCCTACGGAAAGTAGGCTAAGAATATTCCAGTGGAGAGGTTAAAATGAATGTTTGCAATACATCATACACACGGGCGATAAACACACCGACTAGACAGACAGCGTGCGACTGAGGTTACATTCATTCCAGGCTGTTTCACACTGACGTCTGTGTGGGTTTTAGATGCAACGGTGACATTATAGATTGGTCACAACTAAATGTATGATGTTGGCGCACGATTTGAACACGCATTTTAAAAAAATGTCTCGATAACACTAAACAATGTTCAAAATATCGTGGCATAAATGAACGTCGTTTTTTTATGTGTTGCGAAAATACGAACTTTAAACGCGTAATAAGAGATGAGCGCTATCATTTGAACTTAGTAAAATGATTACCACAATTTTCCACTAGGACCCACCCCTTCAATATTTAGTATGAGATTCTAAACTGGTTATACAGGCTGTTGCAATATATTTCACGTCAATATTTTGGGTGAACAATACTCACATCTAAAGGAACATTATGTATTATATGTACATAGCTGCTAAAATATTATATGAACATAGGTGATATAATATTGTATGAACATAGGCAATAAAATATTATATGAACACAGGCACTAAAATGTTAAAGGAACATAGGTACAAAATATTATATGAACTTAGGTACTAAAATACTATACGACCATAGGTACAGAAATATATGAACATAGGTGATAAAATATTATATGAACATATATGTGCTAAAATATTATATGAACATAGGTGCTAAAGTATTTTATGAACATATATGTGCTAAAATATTATATGAATATAGGTGCTAAAGTATTATATGAACATATATGTGCTAAAATATTATATGAACATAGGTGCTAAAGTATTATATGAACATATATGTGCTAAAATATTATATGAACATAGGTGCTAAAGTATTATATGAACATATATGTGCTAAAATATTATATGAACATAGGTGCTAAAGTATTATATGAACATATATGTGCTAAAATATTATATGAACATAGGTGCTAAAATACTATATGAACATAGGTACTGAAATATATGAACATAGGTGATAAAATATTATGTGAACATATATGTGCTAAAATATTATATGAACATAGGTGCTAAAGTATTATATGAACATATATGTGCTAAAATATTATATAAACATAGG
>PNEQ01052260.1:0-12503 GCA_003012365.1 Medauroidea extradentata
TTGTCACTGGTGAAGCAGAAGGAGAGGTCCTTGTCTGAGCTCTACACCTGTGCTTGCAGGAGGGAGAGGAGGAGGTAGTGTCGACATTGTTGTCGCTGGTGAAGCAGAAGGAGAGGTCCTTGTCTGAGCTCTATACCTGTGCTTGCAGGAGGGCGAGGAGGAGGTAGTGTCGACATTGTTGTCACTGGTGAAGCAGAAGGAGAGGTCCTTGTCTGAGCTACAAGACGTGGCGAGCATGGCTAGGGAACTGCTAGCACTGCACTGTCACTGCCACAACGTCACTGACAACCTCAACGAACAGGCAACCTCTGCAGTGGCAGGGAACTACCACCAACATGTATGTACACAGTATCTTTAGTAAACTCCACGATGGATGCACAAGGTGACATAGTTTTAATGAACTCCGCTGTACACCGACCGAGAGAATTCCGCTACATAAGAAAGCTTATTTGTTTATATTTTGCTACAGATGAAATTAATCAGTTACACAAATGCAGAGTAAATTTAAAAGTCTAGATTTATAATCGATAAAGTTCAACTCGATAAAAAATGGACGAGACTGTGGTTAGACCTTAGGTCTTCAGCGCTGGTGAGAGTTCACATGTGAGCATGAAGCAGCGTTGGAAAGTAGGGCGGGGAAAACGGGAGATCCCCGAGAAAACACGTTGACTAGCGGCATCGTCCAGCACGATTCCCGCATGCAAAAATCCGGGGACCGACCCCGCCGGGAATTGAACTCGTTTCGTCTTGGCTTGACCAAAAAATTTTGTTACTGAATGCCGATGATTACATACACAGAATCCAACTGTATCAAATATATTACTTACCAAACTCCTGCTATTCACTCACGGCGACATCCCTTCAACCCGACTGGTCCAAAATATTTATTAACAGGCTCTAGCATACTGGGGGGCACACAGGCGAGTTTCCGAACTGTCAGTCATATTAACGATGTGATGTGGTTCCCTACATTAAAATGGTATAGAAAACATTATACGAATAATGTCGTACAGGAGCTCATAAGGGAGAAATCCAACCTTCAAAATCGACATTTCAAATGTTTTTAAATGAAAATAATTATACTCAAAGGAAATTATAAAGAAAAACTCTGTGAATGATGCTACCTTACATCGACCTTAAGCTCTTGCACGTTTGTGTATTGCTATACTCTGTTTCGTATAAGTTTGGATAAATTTGACAGCAACTTATGGACAGTAATTTTTTAGTATTTTGCGATTTCTTGGATAATGAAGGCATTTTTAGCTCTACAATGAACCTGAAATGTCCATTTCAGCATTTGTCCTGCAAAGTTTCTCTTGTGTAGTGACAAAAATAACAAAATATTACAAATTATTGCCCATAAATTGCTATCAGATCTATACAAACTTATATGAAATGGAGTATACCATTTCCTACATTGAGAAAAAGAAGTGGTATGGTTTTATCCTACCAATGCGTGTGTAACTCTAGGGTGTTTTTATTGTTGTCAGAGAAGTAATACGTGTAATATTTTGTGTTCCATTTGGGACAGGAAATTATGTCACAGCGTTTGTACAAGCAGTTCAGAAACATCCTGTACAGAAAATATTGCTGACTGTTCTAAATATCACAGATCCAGTCTAACTTCCGGTGAACTCGAGGTGTTAAGTAACAAATATTTTCTTACAGTGTGGTTCAATTGAAGTTATCATGGGTGCGTGTTTGGCGTTTGGTAATTAACCTTTTGATCGAGTTGGGTTGAGTACGTGCTACCATTTGTGCATGACAAGGTAATTAAAAAAAAAACTTTTAATCGACTTTGACAGAAGCTATGTTAGCATTGTATGTCTCGAGTTTAATATTTAAGCTGCACTTTTGTATTTCTTCCATTTCAATTGTAACTAAATATAAAAGAACAATCGGTGTTTCTGATGTTTCGGAATTATATCGGTTAAGTGTACACCGGTGCTAATCGAAACTTTCTGTCTGGTGCATCCTTCCTTGAGTTTCCGAAAATTTGGCTATGTTTGTTAAATGTATTATTTGCCTATATTTTAAAGTCTGTAAAACTATAGAGGATACACAAGTGCCTGTATGTGCACCTCTGCCTTACTGTTGTTCGTGGCATGGTCAAGTAAAATATACAGGCAAAGTCAGAACAAAGAGCGTAAACTTTATATTATGAAAACCTATGAAAAAGAAGTTGAAAAGGTGTATTCGCTTTATCGTTTAGATTAATACAGAAGGAGTAATGCTTCCAGGTAAATATACTTTGAAATTACATTTAATTTCTCACAAAACAATAAAACACTGATTTTAAACAGGTGAAAACTTTGAACCGTATCTTAAAAATTAAATATCAACTTAAATATAATTTAGTTGACTCAGGAACATGTATATTTGGTACAACATAAACAAATTGGTCAACATTATATCAGTTTAGTGCAACCTTCTCCTCACAGTTCCTTAATTTTTTTAGTACCTCGTCGGTTCACGGAATGGTTTTCATTTAATACGATGATCTGTGTACACGCACAAAAATTTTTTTTTTCGAATAGGTTTATAAATGACGGAGTTCTGAGGTAAGAAAAAAACTGAATTGATAACCTCCCCACCTTCTTTAAGTCCGTTAGTAAAAACCTCCCAGTAACTTAATCACTATACAGTTCATATTCGATTTTTCCCGGTGGGGTCGGTCCCGGATTATCGCATGTGGGAATCGTGCCGGACGATGCCGCTGGTCGGCGGGCTTACTCGGTGATCTGCCGTTTCCCCCGCACTTTCATTCCGGTGTTGCTCCACACTCACTTCATGTCACCCCTCACCAGCGCTAAAGATCTCGATGATAAGTGCTGACCAAAAATTTCACTCACTCCTATTCGCTTTTGAGAAGTTCCCTGGTGTAAGCTTATCTTATCTTCAAAATCCAAAGTCCATTGCCAATAAAATTTAAATGAGATCTACTTGTTAATATCCCCTTTCCAGCAAAATATAATTTGCCAAATAAATTTAGAATGACAGAGCACTGAAATTAAAAAAAAAAAAAAAAAAAAAAAAAAAAAAAAAAAAAAAAAAAAAAAAAAAAAAAAAAAAAAAAAAAAAAAAAAAAAAAAAAAAAAAAAAAAAAAAAAAAAAAAAAAAAAAAAAAAAAAAAAAAAAAAAAAAAAAAAAAAAAAAAAAGGAACGAAATTAATTACTTTCTCCTTTTTTAAAAGTAGGCTAAAAAGGTTGACTAAAACAAGAAAGGTTGTCTTTGTATGATAATCTTAAGGTGTTGGTGCTCGTTTAAATTCATTTTGTAGTCCTTTAAAACGTTCATTAATAACGCCTGTCGCTATGCAACCCGTGGAACGTGTGCTAGGCGGTCTATCTGCCTCACAGGCACAGTGCCCTGCACTTTAGTTCAGTTGGCATCTGGCCACATTCTGTAGTGTCAATGATCACACATTCACTGAAGGAAAACAGTGAAATATAATTAAATATAATGATGCATCAATAATGAAGATATAAACATAAATTTGTAAATTATAGAGTTTATTAGAAGTACTGTTCGCACAACAGCCAACGGTACAGTGTTAATGATCACGGAATATATCCCCCCTTTGTTTAAGGAAGGGGGGAAGGGCGACCTGGGATGTCGTATAAATATATGTCAGGTTCTACACAACACATGCATGCCCTAAGACTGCCACAAAAACGCCACCTGTCTTGTTACAGTCAACCCTTTTCTTTCCTAAGTTATCAAAATTGTTGATTAAAATACATGATCACCACATTTCGAACAATCATAATTATGCGGTTACCGATTTGATTGATGTTAGAGTAAAGTTTTTTACAAAATTAAAACAAACACCGTTAACAGCTCCGTTCACATTAACTTTTACGAAAAATTAGTCCTTCACATTACTTAGTATTATATATTTACGTGCACAAAAGCTTTCCTAAGTCCCTTACTTTAAGGGTGCGTACCTCCCTTAATAACTTTAGGGTTTAAGTCTCCATATGTTTTCATCATATTTGTCGTAAGGATTCACCTCCCAAAAGGTGTCGGTATAATTAAGAATCATCCTGTACAATATGAGTTTTCAGCCTGAAGGATGGTGAATACACAGATAAAGAAGTGTGTGTATGTATAAATAAATAAATAAATAAATAAATAAATAAATATATATATATATATAAAAGCAGGCATACATGCTCAGACGTTCTTTCGTTGCAAACACAATAGTTTGCCTAGACGCACGCGTATGTCTGGTTGTATGTGCAGGCGAAGTTGCCGGACCTATGTGAAGACCACAGGGGCGAGGAAGTGTCTATGCCGATGTGTACGTTGGACACTACCTCGTACATAACGGACAACACGTTCTCAGGTAATGTCCGTCTAACCTTTGTTACTCATCAGTCTAATTTCTCTTCTAAACTGTATTGTTCTTCGTAATATTAAAAAAAAATCCTTAGCACTTATTGTTTTAGTTAAATTGTAATACTGTTCCCAGTGCGAACTTAGGCTCACGAAATTAATTTGTGCAATCAATAAAAAAACCAACAGCACTTTATAAACGCTTTTTAGTTATTTAGTTTTTGTTTTGAGTTTTAGTCTATATGTATCCTGTTGGTTGGTGTTACTCTTTCAGACACTAATTTAAATGTAATTTTGCATTTCGCACAGTTCTAATGTAATGACTATATGTGTGCTTGCACAACTAACGTACTCGCTTGTACCTCGGCACCATAGGAAAATATTAGTTATGGCTATGTTATGGTCTATGGAATTTAACTAAGTAAACGAAATGGTCTCAGCGACAACTTAAATGTTCCTTTGCTAAATTACTAAAGTAACTGATAGTTGGTTTGCTTGTAGGTATATCTCTAATCATAAATTATCTTCCTATGCAATAATCCTATACACTGGACTAAGTTCTAATCAGTGGCGTTTGACTGGATAGCACAAAGTTTTAGTTTTGCTAATGTGACAATGTAATACCTGACACCACAGTAAACTACAATAATAATTCATTCTTCATGTTAAGAGATCAAATGAAAATGACTTAGCTTTACTGGAAACATAATTAATTTCTCGATACTTTCCAGTTAAAATATTTTTTTGTAATCCTGCAAACAGATACCGTAAGCGGGGGGATACTTTGGGATTATTATACACATTTTTATTTTACATAATTGTCAGCTGTGCGTAAACATTAATTACATGTAATATTGATATTTATTATTTGTAATTTATTTAAGGCTACCATATATACAAAAAATATGTTTTACAATTTCCAAAGCCACACCACGTGTCGAAAGTTACCCCACTTATACGGTATGGAATAAGAGAATTACAAAATATTATATTGCATACACTAACATGAACTAATAACAATACATTATGAAAATCCTCCACACATATACCTTATAAACACCCTGAACCCACGCAGCGTAGATAATCACTTTGTTATGGCGCCCGCGCTACAAATACGTTTTATTGCGCGAGAAAACACGTTTGTTTATTTACAAAGATATTCCACGTGTGCCCATTACGCCAATGTCGAAAAGAAAACGCGTTTCGCTCAAGAAAGGAATGACATTGTTCAGATACAATGATAATTAATAACACTGTTTGGATGGCTTCAAACATTGCTAAGAACGACCTTATCAGGCTGTCGTACTTAAAAATGTTCTAACCTGATGTATGTTGAACTCAGATAGAAACGTACACTGAACTTCGTACAGACGTTCCGCTAATAAAATGATATGGTCGCCGCCTGAAGTCCCTTAGTTAAAATGAATCGGCGGTAATGTAGCGCGCTAGTTTAGTGCTTGAACATTGAGCCGATTGTGGCATTTGATAGCGTTTCAAGGTCACACTTATAGCTCTGTTATTTCCGAGTCCCTATAAGACGCAGTTAAGGGGTTCACTTATTCAACGAATATTCACTAATTACCAATGGAGCAATTACAACTAATTAAACCAGTGTAATATCCACTGATGGTAAGGTAATATTTAGTGTGTGTGTACTACGTTATAGTCTGTCTCATGTAAGTAAACCATATTTTGACAGTTTATTTCTGAGAAGTGTATCTATACACAGGTTTGTGGACACCATGCTTTTCCAGGAAGCCAAGTTGGTTTAAGGGATATTAGTCCCCGCCATCTTGTAGCAGATTTCCGATACTAACACATCTGTTGTGTGTTTAGAGAATCATTTATCTTCGTAGCTGAAATAGTTCCGCAGATCCACAAAGGAGAGCAGCACACTCGCATACTGGATCACGTGGTGTTAGCCAACTCCTCACATCCCTCCCCACATCTTTATCCTTGTTACTCTTTCCTGCCTCTCACCCCTCCCCCGGGACGGTTACCGGTCTCTTTCCATCACACCATTCCTTTCATAGGATGCAGCATTGTTGCCAAACTAAGCAGTTCACGTACTGTGCGCGCGCCAGCTCTTGAGTCCCCGGCGTGTATGCATTATCCCTCCTAAACGTCATGTACGCTACAGTAACACAGTGGCAAACACGTCCTAACTTACGACGTTACTGTGTGTCGACATGATATCTACCTCGTATTATTTACATGTTTACAGACGAAAAACGCATACCCGCCAGGGACTCAGAGCTGGCGCGCGGACAGTAGCCAAGTAACATTCAGTGTTCAAGAATTTGGTGTATTATATGCCGTTCCTAGATCGTGTTAAGTGTTCAGCAAAAATTTCCAAGTGGCGCCAAGGTGTTATGTAGGGACGAAAACGTACCAAACGATCCAAAATTATTAAACTACTTAAGCATGTAAAAGTAAGCAAACGTTACAACTTCCATAAGTGGATGACAATAGTACATCAGTAATGGAAGCTATAAAAATAGTTAAAATATTTTGTTAAAAATTTTTTAGAGATGTTATTTCAAATTAACTTAACGTTCCTATTTTTTGTTACTATAGGATTAAACTCAGTGGTTACAGGAGCTTTTGTCATACAACGAATGGGAAACTTATGTAAACTGGGATGCTGGCCTGGGATGGTTCCTTCTGCCAGTTTCTGTCATTGTGTCAAAGTTGTGTGATGCCATCTCTAATGGCCTCGATGTCGACGAGACGTTAAGCCTTATATAAACTGGATTCAGTCCCGGTGGGATTGCGTGGAATTTTTGCTGCTGGGAATTCATAGACCCGTTTAAAGGGCACATATATACGGGTTACCCCTTCCCAAGCACCAAAACTTGTTGAAATAATGCAAATTTTGAAACATAGATCAAATCTCATTAGATTTATGTGACTTCTGATTAATTGGTTTTCTCCTTCAGTACTGTATATGGCATGCACTTATTAAGTCATATGGAATTTAAAATTAACAATTTTATTTAGCTACGAAAATATAAGTAGAGAACAACGTGTGTACATATACCTACATGCATTCGTATACATCTGAAATGTTGATTTAGGGACTACTTACAATGCGGAGTGAATATTTGAAAGTCAATTTATGGCAAAACGTATTGAGAAGCACATTTTAATTAAATATTTTCTTGCTGGTGACGATTGGCACAGTGGCCAGAGCTTTTGCCTCTCACCAAGGTGATCCATGTTCGACCCCCGGCAGGGTAGGTCCCCGAATTTTTGCATATGTTAAATGTGGCAGGCGTTTCCGCTGTCCAGCAAGATTTTTATTTTCTAAAAACTCCCACTTCCCCGGCACTTCGCGAATCGTGGCTTTCAGATGTGGGCTTCATTTCATGTTATCTGTCAGGGTTCATTATACAGACGCATACGAGCCCCCAGTTTAGGTGTCAAGGGTGTGATGTTCTGCCATCGAATACCTTATACATGCGATATTTTAGGGGAACTGAGCACGACTGTCTTGGATTTTCAATATTTTCCACGTAACAAGTTTTCGAGAAGGCTAACTACCCACTTTTGTGACCTTTCGTACCCTAAATATTATTCTCCTACTCATTTTACAGTGTTAAGATAGTAAATTACCTTACTATTGTGTGAAATTTGTTGGGATATATAAAATAGTATGCTATTTATTATTTTAGAGCAAATATCAGAAGGAACAGAGATAGCTATAAGCGATGGCGTGTTGAAGAAATTAAAAAAAGTGAGTTAAATAAAAAACATAGGAATGTTGGTAAGTGATGATAACTTTGCAAAACTTGAAGGAATCGCTTCCAGATAATTGAATATAATTGAGATCCGTCTGCTGTAATGACAAACAGTGACAGTGAGGTAGGCTTATTATAAAACAAGCCATACAGAAAGAAGTCGTAAAAATATATCCTTAAAACTCGACAGACCTTTTCGTACTGTTTAATACCATAAAATACCTAGCAGTCGCATTCTAAAAAATTTGAAAATTCGCGAGACAGATTTTACTATAGTGATTAAGTAAATGCGAGATACCGAGCGAGGTGGAGCAGTGGTAACACACTCGCCCCGCATTCGGGAGGACCCGGGTTCGACATCCGGTTCCGACCATCCTGACTTCGGTTTTCCAGGGTTTCCGTATCACTCCAGGAGAATTCTGGAACGGCTCCTAAAGTAGGCAGACACTTTTCCAAATTCCTGTCGTTGTTGTATAACACCGTCTCTAAAGGCCTCGATGTCGACGAGATGTAAGCCCATTTCCCTTCCCCTGATATCTCAGCAGCCTCCATACACGCTGTCACGTCAGCTGCCATACAGGCCACCACGCTTTCTGGTAAGGAATATTCTTATGGCCGGAGATACGGCCAATATGCCAGAGACTGGATAGCGCAGAATCACTGAAGGTTATGTCAGGCTGGAATATTTTAGGTAGTGTAAATCTTCCAAAAAAACATATTTATACATGATGTAATGCAAATTTAGCGCAAAGCGGACGACAGGCGTTGTAACATAATATAAATAAATTTATATTTGCATACTTTACTATAATCATCATTCTCACTCGAATATGAATTACATGAATACTACTATTTCTACTACGTATTATGCGTTGATAGGTGCAGTTAAAAATTACTGGGGAAAATAAATTGAAACTTTTTCACGAGAGAAATAGTGACATTTTTAAAGGAAAGTTAGTAGGTGAAACTTTTGAATGATAATGAACCATATCGTGACTGATGAAACTAACCTTAAATCAAAACCACCTATATTATCCGATCAGGTCGGCTAATAAGTATTTATTGTACATAAGCACAATTTTTCCCTGTGTTAAGCACAGCAATTCTAACAGAATTAATTGTGTTTATTAAAAAATGCTTTTTTTAAAGACGTTGTGGCGTCTACAGAGAAAACCAAATTCTATTAATCAACAATTCAATATTATTCACGTCGAAACTGTAGAAGGCGCGTTTCCGGAAGTAACATAATTTTACTTCTATCAGTACTATGCCACTTAGTGATATGACAGTTAAAAAATTGGGTTAAATATTGGGTGGACAGTTCAGTTTCACTGGATACCAGATCCAGAATAAATATTTGTTATAAAACTTGCGCAGTTACCATATATAGCCATTGTTACAAAGTTTAGCCGGGAAAGGGGAAGATAAATAAGCCAGAGATGAAAGGTAACAAGAGTTTATTAGAATAGAGAACAAGGAATAACAGCAATACAGAAATAGAGGCGAGTGGAAGGGTTAGGGTAAGGCGAGACAGGAGATAGGTAAGGGATCGTTCTCCTTCCCTAAACCAACAGGAACTCACCGCTCGTACCGCCGTTGGAGCTAGTTCTCTAGCCAGAGGTCGCACCCAGACTCGAACCAAGTGTCCCCAGGTGCGGTTGCCGCCCGAGCAGAAGACCATCTCGTCGACTCTCTTCTCCAACTCCCCCGGTAGCTAGCTCGATGTCTATACCATTCTTCGCACCCCCTCCAGGCCGTCAAAATCCTCCCCTCTGATTGGCTCCCAGCTATGCCCAGAGGCGGAGCAATCCATGCTGAATCCAGGAGTTTGTAAGGGTGTTGGGTAAGTGTTAAGACCCACTTAACTCCTCGAGTCATCGGATTCCGGGGATACCACTGTTGCCGCAATCCGCCACTTTTTTGTGACTTGTTGATTACCCAGCACCCACTTACTGCCGTCCTGCGACGCCACCGACGCCGCGGGGTTGTGCAATCGTCCTCCTAATCTTCCGCGACGCCACCGACGCCGCGGGATTGCGACACCGTAACACCATGTTCCATCTATCTTGACGCAGGACTAATATGAAGTCTCAGTTAAGTAACTGGTTGCCGCAGATATCCCCTTGAAAATCATGTATAATTATTTTCACACTCATCTGAGCTACTACGATGGAGGGGATCGAAAAAAATGCCAGTGTAATATAATATATATGAAAATATAATTTTCGAGATCATTAACTGTTAAACGTTTTCAAAACGTTTTTAGTTTATTATTTAAAATTTGTGCTTTTTTTTATTACTACAGTTTTTATGTATTTGTTTTCTCTTTCTTTTGTTAAATGCGATTTTTGGCTGGCAAATGATAAAATTTGTTTGTGAGTGTGTGTGGTTTCGCCAGATGCAGATACGTTCTGATACTGTAACATGATAGGTCTGGTACAGAATCTGCTACCGTTTCTGCTACGGAAAAGAGAACATGTTCTATTAGCACACGTGGTACGAAATCTCGCTCTCAGGTCGAACCTGCTACTGTTTCTGTAACACGGCCGCTTTAGTGGCTGCTATGGCAGACCTTGCACACGATGTTATGGAATCGATCGGATACCGTGTAATATCGGCTTAACCCATTACCCCAGTGTACCTCTGCCGAGACGAACGAGGACACGTAAATACCAATGATAAAAAAAACATTGTGTAAAGTAATCTTTTAGCATTATGAAAAGTATATTACCTATGAACTGTTGATTATTTTTAACAATTTGAACTTGTGGTAATCACAAGTGCAAATGATTAGTGTAAATGAAATTTTTTTCTTTAATCACATAAGGGAATGAATTTCTTTAGTAATAAAGCGAATGATAAATATTGCTGTTGTTAGGTATCATGTTTCGGAACGTTTCTTAGTTTTTTATTAGCGTTAACATATTTAGAAACGGGGGAAAATAGGAATACTATGTGCGTCTCATTTCACGGATATACTTTTGTGAGTGTGAAACGTCATGTGCGAAAATTGGAATAATTAATATTATTTGTTCTATTGAATACCATAAATGCCTACCAAAGCTGAACTTTTAATAACTGGAGTCGTAAAAATGTGATTTCGATAAATGCAGATAATTAACTTTTGTTGCAAAAAATTACTGCTGTGATATGTGAGACCTTCTGTGGGATAATCATACATATAGTATGTTTACATGTCATTTTTAAAACAAATTAAGTATTGAAATATGACTGTGAACAATACCTGCTTACAAGTTAAGTGCGGATATAATTGACATCGATTTCAGTAAGCTGGGAGAATTTGTTCATTTTGAAAATGTTTAAACTGAAATTAGGTATGTCGGTTGAAGTGAAATAAATAAACGTAACGTTTTATTTTTCATTATGTTATATTAGTAGGCCTACATTACAAAATAAACTGAACACGGAGACAAGGAAGTTACTGTGTTTTTATAATAAAACTGAACTACTTCTGAGGATCACGCATTCCTACAGACGATCTGCAACAAACACGCACTTGCAATAAACATAAAATCTGTAGTTCGAAACTAAAATGGCCGAGTGTGCTTGCTTACTTTCAATTCGTGTTTAATACGATCCGCATTTTCATGTTGTTCAACAGTCTATTCATATCGTTACGATCCCAAATTTTGAAACTCCTATCGAATTGGCCTTTTTAATAAAACTTTCTGAACGGCAAGTGAGTAGTATGTTTTGGTTCCTTCTGGCACATGGAGCCGGAGTGAGGCACCTGCCCAAGTGAGGCACCACCCGCCATGTTGTGACGTCACGTCCCCGACCGCCATGTTGGATGACCTTGACCTTTGACCTTGACCTTTGACCTTGACCTTTAACCTTGACCTTGATCTTTCACCTCGACCTTGACCTTGAGTGTCATATTACCAAAATTTCCCAAAATTTGGAAAATTTCAAAAAAATTTCAAAATTTTCAAAAAAATTTCAAAATTTTAAAAAATTCCGAAAAAAATATTACCTCCATTTTGTTTCTGGTCACCATATTGTTTCCGGCCGCCATCTTGGTGTTTCTTACAAAAATTTTTCGATTTCGCATTCCATTATAACCCCGCACATATTTAATAAATTAAATTTTTAATAAAAAATCTTGTTAATAAAATTATTTTTAGTAAAAACTTTTTAATAAAAAAACTTTTTAATAAAATTCTTTTTAGTAAAAAACTTTTTAATAAAAAACTATTTATTATAAAACTTTTTATATAAAAATCATTTAATTAAATCAACTACCGACACGTCTTACCCGGACGAGCTCCATCGACACACTGACGCCCCCCACCACTTTTTACTTGTATATATTAACTTATCCCCCCTCCCCCCACCTATACCCATTCCTTTATTTTAATTGGCTGTTAGTCACGTGATGAATTTCCCCCCTACTTTCCCCTCTC
>PNEQ01052261.1:0-69837 GCA_003012365.1 Medauroidea extradentata
TCGCCTCCCTGTTTATCAATGTATAAGTTACAAAACTTGACAGGTAATAAATACATTATCTGAAATCACAGTAGCTGGTAACAAAACCACTATAGTGGCAATTCTGCTAGGTTCGGCTATATTCGGATCACTTCGGCGAGAAAGCACTGCAATCGTAGCTTCTAACCAAGCGTCACGTAGCCAATCCCCTCCCGTGTTCTTTCCGACCGGCCACCCCTCCAACCCCTTCACTCACCCGAATACTATCGCTGCAACTCTATCCTCTGGAAGCGATATTGGAAGCGCTTTTAAACAGCTTGCTTTGGTTGTTTACGAGTTCTTCCGTTTGACAGTGTAGTAATCCGAGCGGAATTCGTAAAAGATACACCTATTTGCACGAGTCATAGTTAGCTTCTAGTAGAGACAATGTTACAAGTAAATATTTATTATAATAAGAGAATTGTCAGGAAGCTGCCTGGGCAAGCACTGCTTGCCTTGCTTACCCTGACGAGACGCCACTGCGTCACTTATATAATCACTTTCAGGTTCGTAAACTGTTGCGCAACATCTGAAGTTGTTTGGATCGTCATCACTTTCTATGTAAACTAAACTGGTTGTGATATTACATCAGAGTAACTTTCCTTATATGCTGTGTTTCGGCTAGCTTGATAAAAGTAAGCAAACCGTTGTTATGAGATAGTGTACGACAGGAATTTTTGCAGAAGTGTGAAGAAATGTAACTTGTTAGCTATTATATAATTAAAAAAAAAAAAAAAATACGTTTTGTCCTTACCCTTAAGGTTCTTATCTAGATAGACTGTGTTGGTGTATGTGAGACACGAAACCGATGGAATGTTAAGAGTGACGTAGGTCGGCGTATGTAATGTATTATCGCCTCTACACGCAAACCCAGCAACTGGCGCGCAGAGCTTTACTATTATTCATTTTCCTATGAGACTTGAAGCGGTGACAGTATTACTTTATTTGCGATTCAAATTCCAGCGCTTATTTCAATTATTGTGTCTTTCGAATCCGGTTGGAATTTTCCCAGATACGGCAGTTTACAAAATCAGTTTTTATCCATTTTGAGAGTGTTGAAAATCGTGTTTCCAATAAGCGATCCTAATTTTTAAACTGATAGAAACATAGTTTGGAATGGCTTTTCTTTTCATAGATGTACAAACTAATGCGCGTTGAGATGTTTGTTCCAAATATGATTACTTGTAACTCGCTGCAAAGCGTTTCAAGCGCAGTAACCTTAAACATAGATAAACTTGCAAACTTAATCAAATACACCATACTTAAGGGCCTCGCCTACTACGCGCTTGAAATGCGTTGCAGCTTGTTCGTAATACCGTTTTTTTTTTTAAGAAACTATTCCACATATGCCCAATGTGTCTACACACGAAAAGAAAATACACTCCAATTGATGACTGAAGAGACGTTTCAAAACATAACGTCGATTAGAAAAATCATTTAGGAGCTCCTCAAAATGGCTAAAAACTGCTTTTTCAACATGTTATATCTGGAAAACCACTTGCGGGATTCGTGTGAAACTTGTCTAGGAGCATGTAATGGACTTTGCTTAAAACTTTCCACCAATAAAAAGATGGGGTCACCGCTGAAAGTGTCAGTTAGACGAGTGATCTACGATACCACTGAACGCCATTTCAGTGTCTTGCAGTAAAGGTTATACCGCACCAGATGAGCCGGTCAATATCGCCCTTTGGCGCCGTGCCTCACTCACACTAACACACGACCAGTAGGTGGGCGCCTTAAATAATATTCTCAGCTGCGAACTCAATGAAAAATCGATTCATCGTGTGACATTACTCACAGATTTATTTCGGAATCCATTCAACTAAACATGATCAAATATATTCACGCGACTATGTTCAGCATGCTATGTTTAGTTCGTCGGTCGTTTGTATAGGCCTATGTGGTACAAGCCGTCCGCAAAAGGTGCTCTCAATCTCTAGCGTTAAAAATGCCTTCTATTTCCGTCCTTAATACGGAAGGCAATGTTTACAATTCCATTGAAAATGGATGAATTTCACTGCATGTTCAGCATGAGTTTGCTTTATTTATTTATTTATTTATTCCTGAGTGGCGTGTTACTATGGTTAACAGGGTAATAAAATTAAATAGTTACAACTAGAAAGTTCACATAAACTTACTGGTAAGTGGCACAGACTATTGCTTGCAGCCTTGAAAACCCACAGAATGGGCTGTAAATCACTTGAGCATTTAAGTTTGATGCATTCGCTTTTATACAGAGAACGTAATTATTGCACGTAAATGTTGAAGGTAAAAACCGACAGTTATGTCGGCCGTGATTGCGTCTACTTCCTCGTCCTCTGTTAACATGACGTCATACATTTTGCAGATTAATAATAAGTAGTGACCTGAAAACTTCGCGTTTTTTTTTGTTACAAGCAAGATTTCAAACAAATAAAACTAAAAGTTCGTGTCACTTTTACAGTTGGTTCATGACATTAAACTTCCTGGAGGAAATCAGCAACTAAAAACAGACCTAATTGTGCGGTATGACTGTGTCGGGCGAGCAGCCAATAAGAAGCTGCTATCTCATTTTTCCATTCTCTACGAAATAAGGGTTGCTTACGTAAACTTAACATATAGTTTTTATGGTATTTTTTCTGTCATTAAATAAGTGTTGAGAAAAAAGTTTCCGTTAATTTGGACATTTTTCACGAAATTAGAAGTGTGAATACAAATTTAGAAATTTCTAACAAATAACAGATTACAACATTATTTTAAAAACATATGTTGTAATATTTTGACATTCGAATATGTGAAACAAGTTTTTAAATTAGCTTTGCCGAGTTACGAGTACATATATACAAATATCGCGTTATTTTCTGACAGCTGACTAGACTCCAAGTGAATATAGGCTCTTTCGACGTCTCCCGCTGGCCGATATTGTCGTAACTTGCCGTGGAGAAAGCTTACACGGCAGAGAGGCCAATTTCAGTAAAGACGTAACACACGTAAATGACAACACATAAAAGTTCGTGGCAGATTATGCTCTGTAATGTATAGGAAAGTGAAGTTTAGTCTGCTACCATATGATAACGCGAATTTTGCATGTTTCTAGTTATGAGGCTATTTTTCAGTGGCGTTTTGTGGGTAGACCTGTTCTTCTACGACCGTGGTACCGGCGAATCAGGGGAAACCATTGCCGTTAGCGAGACAAAATAAGTGTTAAAATGACCCTTCTTGACAGGGTTGCCAGATCTAAGGCCGCGGCCTTCTACTGAAGACGGTTATGGTTCTACCCACAAACCACAGACGTGCGGTGTCGCAGCAACCTTCTTGTGATTGGCACAGTCAAATAAGTGACGCCACAGCATAAATATACGCTGTCAATAACCACGAAATAGAGATACAGATGTGCATATAAGACACTGAAACAAGTTGATGAAAATTATTTTCGCAAAAAAACCAATCGCTTTACCAATGACCACTCAGTCGTAGAATAGTTATGTAATAAGATCATAACGAGGCATCTATCGTCATCGCCAGCCAAAATATTCCCAGAATTGTTGCTGTATTAGTATTAATAAACATGTTTTGTACCCTTGTTCGTGTCCTTTCTTTCTTGTGTTTTGTGTCGTCACTACCGGTGCCAGGAAAGTGTTTCCGACCATGTGTTGCTATGTGATTTCCCATCGTCTGGGTGTACTCTGTCTCTCCTGAAAGTTTGTAACCACTGTACTGACGTACTAAGGGAAAAAGCATTAACAGAAAAAATATATATATTGTGGGTATTTACCCTGCAAAATTTATTTTGTAGTCACCACGGAAACATTTTGTTGAAACCACTAAAATATTTTGCAGGGGGAATTTTTCTTTCAGTGTTAACTCCGAGAGATCAATTTAACAGGAGAGCAAAAAGTTTGTTTTTTCTTAACACACTCTCATTTTTGTAAATAATTGCAATGTTTTGCTTTCACTATGACATTTAAATTTTTAAAAATTTTTTGGTATCTTTCTTCAAAACAGCAACTTAAGGCTTTTATTCACGTTATTATTATGATAAATTTAGGACTTGAGCAATATTTTTTTTCCAAATTTGGAAAGTAAGGCAGTGTACTGATACATCGTATATATATATATATATATATATATATATATATATATATATATATATATATATATATATATATATGCATTGCTAAGTAATTTCCCATCGTCTGGGCGTAGGCCCTACTCTACTGGCGTGTAGTCTTCTAGTTGATAGCTTGCTTCTACGATACATTCAGCAGTAACCTTACCATTTTCTAGAGTAATATTAAAGATAAGATACACTTTATTCACCTATATCTTTTTATAAGATTCTTCGCCAAGATGTTCATACCTACAACCGATAAAATACCCATGTTTTGCCATTTTTGCTGTGAAAAAGTAAGCTTTAAAGTTAAGTGGACCATGCGAAGCGGGCTTACAAGAGTGTGGTGTTCTTTGAATACTACCGCTAAACAGAAATCCCAAGAGCCAGTTGATCAATATTCGAATAAACTCCTAGTTGCCAAAGCACTGTATACCAGGATGGCGGCCAGCACCTCGTCTTTCTACGATTTTGTTGTATGCTTCAGGTAAAGAAACAAGAGAACCAATAAAGACGGTACTGACATGCATATTAGACCACCTCGTCACGGTGATGAATGAACCGGCGTGCATATTTGTCCTGCTACGTGCCACTATGGGACATATGAGGATTAACTTGTCATTTTACTCTTGAAAAAATAACAGCAGAATTGTTACATTCAGTTCATAGCCTAATGTGTTTCATAAATATTCAGCCGTTATATATATTCATAAGGTAATCTTGAAATGCCATGATAAAGAGCTTCGAGATAACGTCTACGATAAACGAGACAACTTGAAAGTAGTTTTTTTTTTTAAACTTAGTTCTAAAAATGAATTATTTCCTTTAGAAAATACCCCAAGAAAACGTTAACCGTGTTTAATGTGTGTAATACAATGCAAAGAAATTCACGCGCCAGATATACCAGGGACATAAAAAGTTGAGAAAGTATAGTAAGCATTACTGTAAAACAAGAGATTGAGACAGTTGATAATTCATTCGGAGACTTGGAAGACTTCAAAGAAGAAGAGTAAAGTCGAACTGTGGTTGAGGATCGCGAAGGAAATAAAACTGAATTAGTAGTGGGAACAATCCAAAACAACTTTATCTGATAGCGATTGCTCACGAAGAGTAAACCCACGGAACAAGAATGTTAAGGCTGTTCACGTGGTAAAAATTAATATATTTTTTTTTGTATTTGCACGACATAGCGTTCGTTTAATAGACGTTACTTGCGGCTACACTTCCCACTTGTAATTATTTTTTAGCTCTAATAGTTTTCCCATAGCAGCATGTCAAAGTCAGAATTTGCAAGTTACGGGAACACGGTAATAACAAAAAACATGTGACTCACGCGAATGAAATAATTTACACTGAAATTAGATGCTGTAAGCAATATACTAAAAGATTTAAGAACACACAACAAAGTTATTTTGTCTTTTTTTAATTTTTAAAAAATTATATAAATGACGTAAATTTCCATCGAATTCGGAATTTTTAAAAAAGGATAAAGGAATGTATTTGTGCGTTTTCAAATCCTTTGGCATATAGTCCGTAAGATCTAGTTTCAGTGCAAATTATTCCATCTGAGTGAATCTATTGGTTTTTCTTGTTCCTATGTTCCCATAACTTGCAAATTCTGACTTTGACATGACGCTATGGGAAAACTATGAGAGCTAAAAAATTACTATAAGGGGGAGTTGTAGTCACACGTAACGTCTGTAAAACGAACAATGTGCTGTGCGAATGTATAAATATGAATTTTTGCCACGTGATTACCCTTACCAGTCTTTGACGTCAGATCGCGAATTTAGTGTTTGGATCCAGTAAAACATGCATTTCCCCTGTATTATTTATGGTTATTTGACAACTTAAACCTGAATCCTTGTTGCCGATTGGAGAACACGAAATAAAGGATAATTATAAGAATAGGATTTACTTACACCAAACAATTCCCAGACATGACATACCTTTTTAGACTAAAGCGAAGTGAATACATGTTGGTCAGCACTCAACATCGATGTCTTAGGCTCTGGCGTAGGGTGACATTATGTGAATATGGTGCAGCACCTGAATGAAAAGGCGGAGTAAACGGGAGATCCCCGAGAAAACCTGTCGACCAGCGGCATCATTCGGCACGATTTCCACATGCAAAAATCCGGGGGTCGACCCCATCGGGAATCAAACCCGGTTTGCTTTGGTGGGACGCGAGTTCTCTAGCAACTGCGCCAGCCGTACCCCTCCACATTCTCCAATAAACAGTTTATTGCTAGGTAGTGGCTCGAACCGGCTTTATGATACCTGGTTAAGAGAAGATGCGCGTAACTTGAAAAACATGAGATTTTTTAAAGTGTTTTATTGCAGCATGAATGCCTGCTTAGTTTGCTTGCTGCCAAGAAGAACCGACCTTCCAGAACAGCCTTCAATGCCACGTAGTTCCCACAAGTACTGACTACTATGTGCTGAGATGCGGGTCAGAGTTCCTCCTTTTTTTCCTTCAGTGGCTCCGGCCAAAGTTCTCAAACCCATGCAGAAAAATAGAAAAAAGAGTTAAGAGACCCGGAAATGTGACGGATCCAATTAAAAAGAAGTTTGATTTCAAACTCGTGTACACGTTAATTACTTTCGTGATTGGGTGAATGTTGGTGGAACCCTTCCTTGAGGTCTGTGAACCAATAGCAGAACTGCATCAATATACTCAGTGAATCCCGCACTACCTTGTCACATGTACAACTGTCCACTCACTGTAGCAGCAGCCAATGTACAAGTAACTGAGGATACAGTGTATACAGGACTGTGGAGTCCAGCCGGATGGTCGTTGAACCCGCGACATTTCCGGGTCTCTAATAATTGTGTTCTAGTGACATGTAGTATGTTGAATGCAGGAAATGTGTTGGTATAGCCGGTTAATTTTAAACTGAGCGCCTCCCAACTCTTAAAATAATAATAATAATAAAATACTTATTGAGGTTATAGAAGTAAAGTTTTGAGTGACATGGAAGTTTTCGTTTCTACACTGAGAAAAAAGTAATGTTGAAGTTACCATACTTATGTTAAAATAGGGACAACAAACCAGTTTGTTTGTCGGTACATCTGGACCGTTCCTTTAACAATCTGTTCTGTAGAAGTTACCATATGGTGTGTAAAAGCAATAAGGCTCTTTGTTTCTTCTACAAAACAGACTGTTGGAGGACCAGTTAGTACCGACAGTCAAACTGTTTTGTTGTCCCTATTTTAACACAAGTATGGTACCTATAACAATACTCTTTTTTCAGTGTAAAATAGTAAAGATGGCGGTATAATGGCGCACAGAAAATTGCAATCAGTGCTCAGTTTACCATGAACAGCCTATAATTAGTACGGACCTGCAAAATTAGTATTATTATTTGGTGACACACTAGCGTCCATTTCTCTGTGCATACAAGTGCTCAACCTGTAATCTCATCTGCCATGAGTCTCTTTGGGACATCATTTACGATTGTCATCGCTTTACAGGTGATTGGACACTCTACCATGGAACATATAACTATTGGCCAGAAGCTATGACATTCTTGACCAATAGATGACATCGAACGTTCCTACAACAGTTTGCAATATAGTCTGATAGCAAAAACTAACGCGAATTTAGCACGCCTCTAGACATAAGTCAGAACTCACCACTTCTACATCTGAAGTAGCAACATATACCAGAAATACTCTGGGCACAGCTGGTCCACGAGGAAAAAAAACTGTGTGCTAGACATCAGCAGATTGACAACAGTCCATCAACACGCCATACATGGCAAACAAGATATCTTAGGCCGAGTCTCAATTCGCCCAAAGTGCGCTCTCTAGTGATGTCGCTATCGTAAATACGTCACACTCTCTGCGTGTCTCAAGTATTCGCCGCGAGTACGAAAAGTTGTATACTAGCTCTCGCTCTCTTGTGTTTTCTGGCGAACGCCATCTTGATTGCAACTATAGTTAGAGGTTACTGTAGAAACGTATTTCATGTATACCTTAGTTTATTTCTCTTATTTGTACATAAAATTGTAAATTTGAAAATTCCGACACGAGAATAACAATAATAATGGCAAACCAATAGTTGGTAAACTGTACCTTGGTGTACGGACAGTTCATCACCCAACTCCATACACCATCTGGCCACAGAACAGGATGGTATACAGAAGTGAAATGGTGTGACAGTGCATTTGATGTAGTCGTTCTCGATCGGTTAGTGGTTGAACAAGGCTCCAGACACGGACCTTCCTAGTGTTTGGTCACCGCGAGCTGTAGAAGATTGCCTATTGGTCGAGCATCGTCCTGGTGTGTTCGTCTGAAGCTACTCATTGGCTAATTACGTTCCGCCATCTTGTTGGCCAGTTCTGCCATACTGCTGACTTGCGCGTCCCGGGTTGTCCACCGTGCGGTAGTTCCGCTTCTGCATAGTCAGGTAGTCTGTGTTCTTGTACAAGCGGTACCACAGCCGTGTGAAGGAAAGCTGGCTTTCCAAAGAGAGTTCCTGCTTTGTCACGCATGAATTACGCTACGTCAACTTGCACCGTTGACTCCTACATACGTAATATTCTTGCTTGCAACCTTGCTGCGTAAGGGCTCCGTGGCGCGTGGTGACTGTGTTGCAAGGTAAGTTGCATTTGTTCTCCACTGTACTTGTTTACTTCCTAGTGTACACGTCAGCCTATTTGTGCAACTGACATCGTACTATGTGTATAATGTGTGCCTTGCATCTAACTTATGAGTGGCCGCATTACGTTGTGTTAGAACATAGCCGTCTTTAGTAGTAGGCCGCGGCCTTAGATATGGCAACCCTGTCAGGAAGAGTCACTTTAACACTTCTTTTGTCTCGCTAACGGCAATGGCTTCCCCTGATTCGCCGGTACCACGGCCGTAGAAGACCAGGTCTGGACACTCGCCTGGATATTTGACCCCCTTGTTGTTTGGCTGTAGTTCACCAAGTTACCGAGAATATTGTGTTTTATTGGCGCTGATGTTACGCCGGTCGGACTCAACTCCGGCCACTTCGTTTCCGCTAAGATAAACAATTTACCAAAACGTATTTTTTATCAATTTATGAAATACTTTCTTCGCTCACAATTTTAAGAAAAGGCTCCAGCAATCTTTATTTACTTTATACATTTAACAATGGAAAAAAGTGGACGGAGTTTGCATCCGACCGCCCGGAAAACAGCGCCAAAAAGTACGACATTCTCGGTAACTTGACGAACTACAGCCAAACAACAAGGGGGTCAAGCGAGATACATTGTTAGAAAGGCGAGTGTCCATTGTTCTTCTACGACCGTGGCCGGTACGTATGGCACAATAACGAATCAGGTAGAGTCGTTGTCTTTGGAGAGCTAAAAGAAGTGTTAACATGACCCTTCCTGACAGTGTTGCCAGATCTAAGGCCACAGCCTTCTACTAAAGACGGCTATGGTTAGACCCAGTTGTACGATTGTTATTGGTTCCTGCTGCGTGCACCGATACTGTACTGCACTGAGCAAACACCGGCTTACCTTGTAACTCCTCACCATACGCCCACTGTAAGGGCTGCATATAGCAAAAGTACGTGTTTTTATCCCAGCATTTAAATGTTAAGAGCTTACAGATTCGCCAGTTCCTTCTGCGACGTAGATACCTAATTACCAGAACTTCAATTTTGTGTCGAAAATATATGTACACAATTTTGTTCCAGTGCCTTATGTGCACAACTGTATATCTGCTTCATGGTCAGTGATTATATGTTTAACTCTCACATGTCTTGGGGTTTTGCAGTAAAAGCACAGACGTATGATGTGACAGCAGTCTTATTCTTATTGGTTCAGTCAAATGACAGACGTGTCTGAACAAAGACTCACTGCCAATAACCATGAAGCAAAGCTGCCAACGTGCAAGTAAGGCATTGAAACAAACTGTAGCAAACATATTTTTGTGACAAACTCGTGCCTCTACTTATTACAGTAATCTTATGTTTCCTTAATTATTTAAACTTGTTAAGTTGACATACGACGATTACATTAATATACGTAAGAGTTTATTACACACATGCAAATGTGTATCATGACTGAAAAGATAAGTACTGCTGTAGTTACCATACTTATGTTAAAAAAAGGACCACAGCCTAGTTTGGTTGATTGTTCTATCCCAGATAGCAGAATACGTTTGCTACAAGCGCGTAGCAAACTCGCCGAGGCAAACCAGAAACGTTGCAGCAAGCTTGAAAGGACAAGCCAATAAGCTTGCTGCAAGTTGCGTAGTTGACTCATTTCTAAATTGCTGCAAGCTTACATGCTAAACTTAATTTAAGCTTGCCGTGAAAGTCCTAGAGATTAACGTTCAAGCCAACATCAAGCTTGCAGTACACATATAAGGGAAGACTGTCCTGGAACCAAACCAATTATTTTATCATAAGCTTGGTTTAAGCTTGCTAAGACCAGCTTAAAACAACATGTATAAAGTAAGGCTTTCAGTAAGCTTACCTATAGCAAGTTTACAACTGTGAGTCAAATGCAAGGCTTGCAGTAAGGTTACATGCTATGTGGGATCTGGACTGTTCCTACAATAATTTGTTCTGTAAATGAAACAAATGGCATCTTTATTTTACATATTGTATTATAACTTCTATGGAACAGATTGTTGTAGGAAATATTTATATAGCACCGACAACCAAACAGGACTATTATCCCTATTTCAACAAAAGTAACCTATTGTAAAATATAATATTTTCCTTACACTTAGTGCAAGTTTTCTAGACAGTTTAAAATATCAAATACAGTAGTCATACATAATTGTGAGCAATTCGTGCTTGCCAGAGTAGAAATAAATTTAGCCTCGTTGTCGGGATAAAAAGTTATACAATTTCTGTGTCAGGGAAATTTCATCAGAAAAGGATGTCACTACAAAGTTTCAGTTCACACAGCTGAAATTTATTTTCCTGAACTGAAGTTATTGTGATTTGCCATTTTGATATCTACAATACTGTTGATTTTATTTGAAGCGTTAACTCGCATCTACGCTATCTTTAATAGTTATGCTAGTAATTAGCTTCACTACGATATAGAGATAGCTGCAGTGTTCGTGAAAGAGGACGCGTACTTTTTAAATGCCTGCTGATTAATACTTTCAGCTCATTAATATGTACTTCCTCAATTTGTTGAAACAAACATTGCAACGTGACAATTAGACACAATTAACAAATTTTAATAGAAACTAACTGCGTTGATAATGTCACCGTGTCAAACACGAGATCTTATGTAACACATTAATTTAGTCACACATATACCCTAAACGATTAGATGTTGTGTTCGTATCGTCATGTAAGATTCACACCAAAAGCGTTGTAGTCCCCGTTTTATCTTTTTATAACTTAAAAATTTTGTTTTAACATTCGTGAAAAAAACCCAAACTTTTTGAAGAGACTGCTTTGAAATATTCAAAACTAAGAACAGGCATACGATACTTATATATGTTTAGGGGTTTTGTAAAATAATACACCGTTTATTCGCAAAAAAATATTTTGCTTGATTTTGGCTTACTTTCATAACAAAGCTGGTAAAACTTTCAGTGCAAAACTCTGGAGAACTATGAAGTTTATTGCTATAAATAGAGACATGCAAAATTCGCGTTATTTTCTGACAGCTAACTAGACTCCAAGTGACTATAGGCTTGTTCGACGTCTCCCGCTGGCCGATATTGTCGTGACTTGCAGCGGAGAATGCTTACACGATAGAGAGGCCAATCTTTGTGAAGACGTAACACACGTCAATGACAACACATAAAAGTTCGTGGTCAATTGAATCGCAGATTATGCTCTGTTATGTATAGGAAAGTGAAGTTTAGTGTGCTATCAAATGATAACGCGAATTTTGCATGTCTCTAGCTATAAAAAATAGGTACAAATTATAACATATTTGTGAAGAAAAAAAAATTACGTAGGAATTCTTTCATGTAAAAATTATCGGGATTAAAAATTAATTTTCAAAATCACTGCAAAACTACTAGGGCGTGGTGTTGAGGGGAAGTGTTAAACTACTTTATTGTACTTTCAGTTTTTGAGCCATGAAATTTATTCAAATTGTATTATCAAACTTTCTTTCTGACAAAGCATTGGATATATTCTTCGTAAACTGCTAGACATAAATAATAATGGAATCTTTCATTAATTTGCCATGCAGAATCATTGCAAGAGATATATAGGTTAACTTTAAAGAATGGCTACAAGTTCAATATAAGACGAACATACAATATAATTATGATCTCCAAAATTAATCACAAATATCGTATATGTCTCAACATTGCCACATTAACCAAAACATATTTTAAAACAGAATTTACTGCAGGAAATCGATAAATTAAATTTAGCCCTTATCTCTCCCCCCTTCTTGGCGTCGAATTAGCAAAACACGTCCACTAGACGGTAACCTGAAGGGTGTTCAAGTGCGATAAAGTCATAATTTTATATTTATATGAAATGTTGTTAGTTTTGTAGACGATACTTGTGAGTGCATAATCTACTTACGAAACAAATTTAGTTCTCATAGTTTTGTCATAACGGTGCATCAAAGTCAAAATTTGCATGTCCTGCTGCCATGCAAATTGTGAAAACCAATTGACTTATGCACGTGAAATAATTCACAGTGAAATAAAATAATATGGGCTACGTAATAAAACATTTGAGAAAGTCCCGCGAGCTGGTTTTGCATTAAAAAAAACTGCTGAATTTCGCAACTTTTTTCTGTACTTTAGCAATTTTTTTAAATCAAAATATTACGTTGCGGGTTTTAAATGTCTTTTTACATACCTCATGGGATGTAAGTTCACGGTGAATAATTTTCTTTAATTAGGTCAGTTGGTTTTCACTATTTGCATGGCAGCGTAACAAGCAAATGTTGACTTTGACACCCCGTTATGAGAAAACTACGAGAGCTAAAATTGTTTCGTTAGAGTAAAATGTACTCACACGTATTGTCTACAAAACTAACAATATTTCACAAGAATATAAAATTATGATTTTATCGCAATTTTAACACCCTTAAAAGAGGAAATATACTCTTTAAACCGTAACACATAGCGTTCGTGTCCATCTTGCTGACAATACGGCTATGGAAATGCCAATCAGTGGCAACTGCAAAAATGTTCGCGACCGCAGAAAATTCTCTTCTTTTTTATTTTAAAAGTTGGCTGTACATTTAATTGAACTATCGCTGCTTAGTAAAGTTAACAACAACGCCTGAATTAACGCCATGCGTCATCAGCCTTCACGTTTACGTGCGTACTTTGTTTCGCAAGTCTCTTCCTCGTTTTATTATTTTATTTCCCAGTGACCTGCAAGCAAGTGCCAAGGATACTGGTCACCTTACGTCACAGATTTCTAGGTGAGATAGTATTTACTGCCTCGTAAATCCCCGCCGTTGCCTGGTCGTGTGGTTAGCACGCTGGCCTTCCACCTCGGCGATCCTAGGAGCATACAGCAAAAGAGTCCTAACTTCCATGTTAAGCAACGAGCACTTTATTTTCTCCGAAGATGCCCGAAGTTGGCTACAATTACCCAATCCCTAACACCAACGCCAGGACACGTACTTAAGGCCATGATCTTTCATTTGTTTCAAACAAATGCAAATAACTCAAAAATTTTTTAACCAAATGCTTTGAAAAAAAAAATTGCAAGTTTTAATATAATGTACCGTTCGCTAACAAAAACTTAATTTGCTTCAATGTGGCTTATTTTGACAACAGAATATGTGATATTCCAGGGGCAAAAATCTAAAAATCCGTTTGGTGTATTGCAGCAGAAAAATTCAGATACAAACGATGTTAAGACTGTAAGAATGAATTTTGATGTGTGTAATAGTTTGCGTTAAAATAAATATTTTCGAAACCACTGTAATCCTAAAGAGCGAGGCCAGAATTGCCACGTGCATAATAAAATGTTCGTTATTTCATTTAACTATTTTTTTCAACGTGCTAAATAAAACTAGCAGTTTGTTACATGCGTTTATGTAGTTGTATTATTTCAATTCGTTGTATTTCATTGGAACTTCTATTTTTCGTTGCACATGTTGTCTGACAGAGGAAGTAATCTTCAGCAATATTTTGTTACGTAATAGTTTTCCTTATCCCAGTTACGAGGGCCTACCTTGATCTCGGCTCCGTTCCAAGCACATCACCCCAGACAGAGTTTCTCGCACGAGTAGAGAGGGTGATTTATCGCGTTCTAGCCTGCCAAGTCTATTTTTTTTTTCACGCGAAACAATTTAACTTATTCCCAAATAGTTTATCTACTAAAAAACACGTACTTCAGATCTTGGTTCTATAATTTAAAAATGCTGCATGCTTGTTAGAAACACAATTTTGGAGCCTCTCAAAATGGCTAATAACGGCCTTTCTAGACTGCTGTAACTCCAAAACTTCCGCCCGAATTCATAAAATGCAAAACTAGATGCATGCTTTGGCCTTTGTTACAGACTGTCCACAAACAAAATATTTGGGTTTGTAGGGTTTTCTGCTTTAAGTCTACTACGAAAACACGTAATTTATAAATCCGCTGTTTTCACGCGTAAAACGCGAAAATTTATAACCGGTTCATAGGTCTCTTAAGCGCTGGCCTAATTCTAAGTTTAATTTAATTTGCAATCTATACATACCAATAATAATAATAATATTAATAATAACGATCATAATCACGATCAGTTGCACTCGTGTTCCTGAACCCTGTGTGTCTCTAGCTGATGACGGGATCAGATTCCAGTTCCCGAAACGTCGTTCTACTCTCTGTCTGGAAAACTACTGTGTTTTGTTTCGTCTCATCGTTGTGTCCCTTGTTGTTTTTCTGTTCGTGTCTGATATAATATTGGCTTTGTTTCGCCTCATTGGTGGGTCGTATTTTATTTTTACTTTGTGGGTCATACTTTTTTTTTATTATGCGAAAGCAGACCTCAAACTTTGGCTGTCTGCCTTTGCGGTGTTGTAGTTTTTTTATTTTTATTATTTTCATTTACTATCCGACTGTCCTTGTTTTATTGGACCCGATTCCATTTATGGAATTTTATGTTGTGTATGTATCCCGTTGACTAAAGAATACTCTGCTTATTTATGTTTTTCCATTATATTTAGTTTTCTTTGACAGTCGTCTATATCGCAATGAAGTATGTCCAAGAAACTAAATCCAGTCATGCACTCCCATTGTACAGTTATTTCAAAGATCATACTAGTAATTTCTGTGTACGCTATAGGAAGGATTAGAGACGGTGGAAAATTGCGAGGATATTTGATACCGTGTAGCTTCTTGCTCATTATATGATTGGATGATGGTCGTGTAGCACGGTCTAGCTGTTTACAGACGAATCATAGACGATCAGCCGTAGCTCACCAGAATTAACGATCACCTAGTCAAATAAACCCACCAGCAACGAAAGAAGAACGTCGGAAATGAATGCATTTCATTGAAGCCTAGCAAACATTCAACTTCTCCCGCGATATATCTTCATGACAGTATCTTCTGCAAGTGTTTAAGTTGTTCTCTGTCAAAGTCGCTCATCTCATGTTCCTTCTTTACTGTTCCAATACTATTGGACGAACTGAATTCTAAACTACCGAAACGTAATCACTATAATTCTCACTATTTAATAGCTTACTTATTAAACCACGTGATCATGTAGTGTGCTAAAAGTATTACCCGATTCACGGTTTACTATTCCGTTGGTGGTAATATACGCCTGTAGATATGCAACTACTTAAACAAGTACGTATTGACGGCTGCGTAATACAGTCGTGGATGAGTCGTAATGAATTAATATTTTATACTATTGGATGACCTTTATTGTTCATACTCAAGCGTGGATTAAGTACGACAGAAAATTCGAAAATAAGTTAAAAAAACGCACACGTATTTATGTTTGTATTTATGTATTAAGACAAATTTTGAATATGTCAACGTGGTGTACTCAAATATCTTGTACTATTTCGTTAAAATATCCAATCACTTACCACGAAGCAGAACTACAGATATGCACGAAAGGATTGGAAACTAACTGGGGAAAAATTATTTTCGCGAAAAAACAGTGATCCCTAGTGATGAGCCGTATGTTATTTGACTGAGCTAATTACAACAAAGTTTCTGCAACACCACACGTCTGTGATTTGCCGGTAGAATCTCAAAACTCGTGACAGTTAAAATATCCAATCACTGACCACGAATCAGAACTGCATATTTGCACGTAAGGCACTGAAACAAGCTGGGGCAAAATTCTTTTCGCGAAAAACAGGGGTCCCTAGTGATGATACGTAACTCCGTCCATTTATACGCGTTCACCACTTCGTCTTAGATATTTCTAAGAAACAGCTGGACTCAGGTCTAACTTCGCCCGGAGCTGGGAGTCAACTTTACTACATCCCCTACTCTTTTCTGCTTGTTATATCTTTGAAACTAAAGAAAAATTGGTCAATCCAGCCAATCAGGCACCCCTTTATAACACAGCGCCCGGAGGAGGCAGTCAGCCGTCTCCCCCCACCCCCCCTTTTTTTGTGTGTAACAGTGACGTATATTGCAAGGTCAACTGGAATGTTTCCAGTACTGTAAACAGCAGCAGGAATCAGTGTACACACTGGAGTTGGGTCAAATTGAACGTATTGCGGCCAGTCAAGATCTAGCTGCAAGGTAACCACACTGTCGCAAGAATACGTTATAGAGGCCAACGTGTTGAGCGAGGAAGTAAACAGGTACAGCTATACCAGCTTACCTTTCTACATCTTGACAGTACGCTACTGGTTACAAATAACCTAACAAAGTATGCCATAGTTCGATATGGCAACCCAGCCAAGAAGATTCATTTTAAAAGTGCTTTGAGCTCACCGACAACAATGGTTCTCCCTGGTTCGTTTGTTTCTCCTCGAAACAGGGAAGTCTTTTGTCATTTGGAAAGTTCAAAACGCTATAAAACCGACTAACGGCCACTGATTTTTGGTGAAAAGAATTTTGAAGAACTTGTTTCATTGCCGTACGTGCACGTGTGCATATCTGCATCAATTGTGAACGTGAAACAGACCTGTAGTTCCTGGAACTCTAGCTTGCGCATAAAAGGAAACGCGAATTTTACAGGTCTCTAAGAATGACCTTGTATAGGAGTTTGAGGGCTAACGTCTTCTCAAAAGAATCCGCGAAGTTTCCGGGTCTCTGGCAATCACTTGCCTTGAAACAGAGTTACATATGTGCTCGTACGGCATTGAAACAAGTTGTTGCAAAATTCTTTTCACCAAAAATTAGTGGCTCTAACTGAGAGAAGAGACCTGCGGGCTGATTAAATATCGCCACCTGCTATTTGCACCGACGCAGCGCAACGCCAGTGCAGAGCAAGTTAAATTCTTCTTCTGTGACGTTACGTCAGTATACAATTCCAATGCAGCACAAGCAGTTGTGTTGCACCCATAAAAGACGATATTTAAGGGCTTATTCCCGAGTTTTTTCAGACTGGTGCCAATAACTCAAATCTTTTTTAACCAAAAGTTTTGAAAAAATTTGAGTCAATGTGCAATCACACGATGCACAATATTGTGGACGCGTTTTTTTTTAAATAATGTACCATTCACCAGCAAAAAATAAAATAATAATAATTTCCTTCATATTGCTTATTTTCACGACGAAAAATGTGGTACTTTGGGTAATGAAATCTAAAAAACCGTTCAGTATAATTCTACAAAAAGTTCAGCTACAAATTATAACACATAAGTGTCAAAACTGTGCAGCGAAATTTTGATAGGAGTATTAGGTAGCAATAAAAAAAATATTTTCGAAATCACTGCAAAACTCCATAACAAGGCCTTAATCCCCCTCCCCCGGAAAATTAGCTGGTTCAACGACCTACCGGTTTAACTTCACAGTCCTATGTACGGTACATTGTGTCCTCAGCTACTTGTTCACTGGCTGTCGCTCCAGGTAGTGTGGGAGTCTGTGTTTCATACAGCTGTGTTAATGGTTCACAGTCTTCAAGGACGAGTTTCATTATCAACCTCTCAGTCACGAAAGAAACTCACATGAACAAGAGTTTGAAATCTAACGTCTCTTCAAATGAGTTCGTTAGGTTGAATCTACGCTCAACCTGTGTACAGATAGGACGAGTACGCCGGAGGAGGCGTACGCGCGGCTTTCTAGAAGAGTACCGGAGACTCAGTAGCCCGTGTCGGATGTCCCCGAGGAACCTCGGCGATCATTAACGACCGACATCCGCCTTCTGCCTGTGTCCTAGATGTGAGCATACCGCCACCTGGCAGTCGGCAGCGGTAGCTTTCTAGCGTCTCACAGCTGTTGTTACAAGACTACTCCTCCATGTGAAGACGACGACCTTCAAATTGTCTACCACCGCCTGTCGAGTTGGCCTCCTTCTGCCTGCTTCACTTCCTGACACATCCACCAGCTATCCTCCAGTTTCCCGTTATAATCCACGAGGTTAGCCTGGTTAGGACAACATTTCAGCTTCCTCGCGTTCTAGCACAACTCAAGTCAAGTTTTCAAAGGCCCAATCCAATAAGTCACAAGGATAACTTCTCGACGATCTCGTGGCTAACCCTGCTATACCTAGTGGTTAGAGATGAAGGTTCATCGCGGGAAAACTTGACTGTTTGCTGGGTTTCAACGCACGTTCAGCTTGCCAGAAGATTACTGGCCTTCACTTGTGTGTGGAACAGTTGCCCTATTTGACTGAGTAAATACGAATCCCGCTATTGTAATATTTGATGTATGTTATTGGTCTGCAGACAGCTACGTTATCAGTAAAGACGGGAAAAATTCGCGTGTTCACTGACATGTAGGCTAGCCTGCAAGAACATGTATGTATTCAAGCAGACATTATCTGCTCACTGGCTGCTCGATGACGCAGTGATATGGGCCTGTATTAAGTTGCTTCTGTACTATTGGCTAAGCGACTTACGGGAAGTGTCAAATAAGTCACGGGCCAATTGCGAAAGTGGCAAGAACTTACAGTTGCTGGAATTATAGCTTGCGGCCAAAACCAAACGCGAATTTTTCAGGTCTCTAGTTATCAGACGTACATCACCCAATCATATATGTTGCAATTAACTACAGCGTTTTCAAAGGTATGTCGCACAAAACATTTCCGCGATACACAATAATCTCTACTAGTGGAACAAAAATACCAATTTCATAAACTAAAACCACAACACAGTTAAACATAATGCAGTGTGTTCAAGATATGGAAGAAACATGCGCGGAACTAATGTTAATGTAAAATAATGTACAGAGGATTCAGTGTGGACGTAGCATTTACGAAAATAATTTCCATGTAAAAATGTGTGCTTATTTTTGGATTACCCAGAAAAGCATTACAGTAGTTCAAGTTCTCGGTGGTCGACAAAACCTATTCACGTGCCTTAGATAACCTAGCCTACTCCAGTAGGTGAGTGTTCAACAACACTCTAAATTTTGACTGGAGTTGTAGCCAATAAAATAACGACAGTTTCTGTAGTGCCTTTGAAGTCCTGGAGTTCAAATATACCATAGAATAGTAAGGCCTCTTAGCTACGTTACAAACTTATCCAACTTTTTAACTCGCTGTTTATTATATCTCAATGTTAAAGTAACACAGGCGAAGATTTCAAGAACTATATTTTACTAGCCAACTAATAAGATGGCAAACTTGCAATGCCATAGTTCAGACATGTTCTGCTAAGGTTGGAATGAATACAAACTATCATATAAAACAGTGACAACTCGATGGGCAGCTATATCTTCTTTTATCACTTGGTTGCGGAAGTGAGCCGAAGTGGGTTTTGCCCTACTGACAACATCAGAGCACTGCTTAAATGACAAAACGTAAAGAGAACAAAGTAACCGTTTTATCTGAGATCCTAACTCTCCAGGAACATGCCAACTATTCTGTTATAGGAAAAAAAAAATCCAGGGGGGGACGACGACGTAAGATACTAAAAATTCTTTTGTAATGTAATTCGACACTTAAAACATTTGTTTCTGAAAAGAAACCAACGTCATTCTGATGTGTAAAAATGTAAGTGAGTGAAAAGAAGGGGAGGAGGTGAGTGACATATTCTGCATATTCGACTCTTTGTTGGCACAGCCATGCGGACGGAACAGATAAGTATTAATAACGTGTTTTTACAATTTTTAAAATAGGAAATCAAAGTATTTTAGAGTGTATTAGTAGGCTACATAAGTTATGCACAGACAAAAAGTTTTGTTTACGGAACAGAAAAAATTCTGCGATGTTCAGTTTGTATTACAGAAATCTTGCTTTACGTCAAATAAAAGCTTAAGAAACATATCGTTGAAGTTATTAAATTCTTTCTTTCGAAAGGTTTCTTTATTTTCTTTGCAGTTCATCAATTATTATATTTTTCAATATTGTGTTTGTCTTTAAAAAAAGACAGCAGTCTTAACCATAAATATTAATACTAGGTAGAGAAACAACAATTTCGCGAATTTATTGTCTGCTCTGCTTCAGTAAGTAGCAGCTAATGAACAAATAATTGGGGCTTGAATGCGCACAGGATAGTACATTCTGGAATACAGGTCGTTAAACTCGGGAATTTTTCCTTTCCCTAATTACAGGTAAATTAATAACAAAAATAAATATGACATCCAACAAAAATCGACGGACTCATGCCAATTTTGTGTAAGGCAAAGCTACATTTCCAGAGAGAGAATTTTAAAAATATTGATAAAAGGTAAAGCGAGGTTAATTTTGCTACGTGTTATAAAAACAACCGATTGTCTTACAGACGAGCTTGACATGGGGTAATTTCCGCAACTAGTAAAGCTGGTGTCGATAAATTGTCTATTTTATGATGGCGCTTATGAAGAGAACTTCGGGAGCAAAACCGAACATTGCCGAAGGATGAACTTCTCTCTGTAAACTCTAGCATATAGTCACAGACTAAATAGTAATACAGACGTGAAATGATGTGGCGACTCATTTGATACGGGAGAACTTCGCCGCCTATTGGCTACCCGAGGTTGTTGATACCAGCCCCGTGTATGTTTGGCTCCTGCATGTTACGACAGGTTTCCTATTGGCCCAGCTGCCGGCTAGCAGGGCAGCCACCTTACGCTGATTGGCTGTAGGCGTCTCCGCCATTTTGCTGGCCAGGGAAGCCATTTTGCTGACATGAGTGACTAAAGCCACGTTCGAAACAGCCAATTTTAGATTTAGGGGTTTAGGAATTTGGAGTTAATTGTTTCGGACGTAAAATATTAGAGTTGCATGCGGCAAAGTCGGAAACTAGAGGTTTGATGGAATTTCGATGTTGTTTGGTTACTTTCTTCGTATCCCGATTTGATCCCAGTTTACGAAAAGTCACTACTTATCCCGGATAGAGTAAAATCTCAACTAGTTACGTTTACAAAGACCCAAGGAACGTATGTTTGGCCCAAAAAGTAACTAAGCTATTTGCTTGAATTTATTTGTTCACAACCTAACTAATCTGTAGTGATCTAACGAATCTGAACACGTGACTGAGATAGTGTAGCTAACTTTAGTAGGTTAGTGTTCGTAAACATCATATTGAAAATTAATAATAGAGTTAGTTATTGCAGAAACGACTTATATTTTCGCTATTCTCGGCCGGTAATAAAAATATTAGTAAAAGACTACACAAGCATTTTTTTTGGTTGTGTTATTACAACATACGAAGTTATTTTCAAAGTAAATATTAGAAATATTGCTTACACACGAAATAAAATTAGGATGTTTTATTTTTTCGTTGTATAATACCTGACGTAAATATTTTTTTATTAGTTATACTTGAAATACGGGACAATAAAGCTTGATTAAACACCAAGAGACAACTTTACGGAGTTATTTGGGGATTTTTTTTGTACTACTGTACCTCAGTAAGTTTCATACCTAAATCCCCAAATATTTAGGCCCAAAAATTTCACGTGGTCGATTTAATAACCTAAATGGCAGTATTCTAGGCGTTTCGAACACCGCTTGAGTTTGTTGCCCTATTGGTTATTTCACTCCTGTGACCCCGGCGGGGTCGGTCCCCGGATTTTCGAATGTGGGAACGTGCCCTCTTGAGGATCTTCCGTTTCCTCTCGTCCCCTTCATCAATTGTAGGGCTTCATTTCATGTCATCTTTCGGGGTAGGCATTCAGAGTGTGATACCTCGGTCATCAGGTATCGTATGACATAATATTGCAATGGCGTGTATCCACAATTGCATATAGTACAATATTATTTTCCATTGCAAGAAACATTCAAAGACATTATCCTCCTCGTGCGATATTTTTTTATTTCACTCCTGTATTCCTAAACATTGAAACTGATCCCTTACTGGTATCAGCGCTACAGACTTCGAAAATTGCATTTACTCATAGTCATGGCTAGTCATGTCGACTACAATGTGCTGTAATAATACAACAGTGTAAACGCTTTGAGTAATTGTATAACCGCAGCGGCAGAGAGATCTGAGAGCACGGGCCCTAAGGTCTACTAGACTATTGATCACTCACCACTGTCCTCAACACCTCTGAGCTCAAGACTCTATACACACGTCTGTCTTTTCCTCCAACACTTCTCTTAACTGGAGTCAGTTTTATACCTTTCAAGGTCTCGTGTTAGTGCCGTAATGGCATCATAAATGGTAAAACATCATGAGCAGTGTCCTAACACACGTACTCACCTACAGGTCAAGGTCAGAGGAACCACGGGCTGTTACTCCTAGTGCTACTCGTCTAGACCAGAGCTCTGCAACTCAAACATGAGGAAAACTGGTCCTAACCCCAGGTAATCATAGTCTGGGTTGTACGAGCTTACGACAATTGTAATTAAAGTAATAGCTTACTACAACAACACGCACTCTAAAATACTTCCTGTATCAGCAACACAAACATTGTTTCTGCGAGAAAATGTTTCCTTTGAATATGAACTTATGTTTCAGAGAAAGTTTTTGTTAGAAGTATACAGTGCTGGTAACGAACGTTTGCCATTAAATAATTTATTATTAATAGAGACACGAGTATTTTGCAGTTGTATTCCAGGCCAGGTTGAAATACTGAATATATATACCACTGTGACTTCTGGGAGAGAGCGAGTGAGTGATAGATATTGGTCAGCGCTCAACATCGAGGTCTTCAGAGCTGGTGAGGGATGACATGAAGTGAGTATAGAGCAGCGCCGGAATGAAAATGTGTGGTAAACGGGAGATCCTCGAGAAAACCCTCCACTGGATTTATTTTCGTGCGGAACGAGTCGCAGTGGAGCGATCCTAAAATTAGGTAAAAGGAAAAATGTACCGGTTGTTGGATACGCCATTAGGACGTACGAACTGCAGCGAAGAAATGATACGCTGTTTCCCAAAACATAATTCGATAACTCACACATTCTGTTTACCTCTCATAATAGACAGAATAAAATACCAACCTTCAAGCATACATGCACAAAGGCTGTAATTTCATATGCCTTGCCATGCTGTCAACTCGATCAGGTGGGACCCTTAAGTTGTTGCAAAGGCGCCCGCCTGGTGGCCGTGTGTTTGTGTGAGCCAGGCACGACACAAAGGGCGATGTTGACCGGCACATCTGGTGCGGTATCGCCTCTACCGCATGACACTGCAATGGCGTGCACAGGTATAGTAGATCACTCGCCTGACTGACACTTTCATTGGTGACCGCATCTTTTTATTGGTATAAAGTTTGAAGCAAAGTCCAGTAGATGTACGCCTTTCTACTGTAGTTTCACAGGAATTCCGTGATGAATTGACTAGGTAGGCTATAACTAGGGATAGGAAATTTTCGCGAATTCAATTACCAGCATGTTAGAATCATTGTCCTGTGCATACTCAGGCGCCGACGATTTGTCCACTAGCTGCTACTCAGTGACACAGCAAACAATGAACGAATAGACGGGGCTTTGGCATGTATAGGACAATGGATTAGCACGCGGGTCATTGAATTCGCGAAATTTTTCCTGTCCCTAGCTATAACAGATTGGAAAAGTCGGTTTCAGACATTTCGAGACACTACGAAAATATATTTCTCATTAACGTGAAGTTTCGAAACTACCATTCCGACATCGTTTGAAGTGTTTGTTCTTTTCGTAAATGCACACATTAGAAGTGAAGAGTGAAATGGTTTTGGTCAGCGCTTAACATCGAGGTATTTAGCGCTGGTGAGGGGTGATATGATGTGAGTATGTAGCAGCGCTGGAATGAATGGGCGGGGAAATCGGGAGGTCCCAGAGAAAACCCGCCGACCAACGGCACGATTTCCCGCACGCGAAAATCCGGGGACCGACCCCGCCGGGAATCGAGCCCGTATCGCCTTGGTCGGCCATCGCGTTTAGTAGATTCTTAGAAAAAAAGAGTTCTACTAGTACGCTGCAACGCTGTTTGCAATACAGGCGGTCGCCTTAACAATGAGGCAGCTGATGAGGGTGAAGCGAGGTGTAGGTACAACACAACATACATGCCCGAGCTAGAAATCGTACACAGGACCACTCGCGACGTAGACCGTCGCTTAACCAAGGCCGGCAAGCACCCTGATTTTCAGCATAAATACTTCTGCATCTGCTCGTTTGATTACCTCGCGTCCACCTCTGCAGTTCTACTTCATGGTTATTGGCATCGTGTCTATGTGAAGAGCCGTACCTCATTTGACTGAGACAATTACAATAACGTTCCTGCAACACCACACGTCTGTGGCTTGCAGGTAACCCCAAGATGCGAGAGAGCTAAAATATTTAATCACTGACTATCAGTGGTGCCATGAATTTTTCGCGAAAAGAATTGTGCCCCAATTTGTTTCAATGCTTACGTTCGCATCTGCAACTATGCTTCATAGTTATTGGCAGAGTGTCTGTGTGAAGGTACGTCTGCCATTTGACTGTGCCAATCACAGCAAGGTTACTGCAACAACGCACGTCTTTGATTTGCGGGTAGGATCTAAAGCCATGTGACAGTTAAAATACCCAGTCACTGACCACGAAGCAGAACTGAAGATGTGCACGTAAGGCACTGAAACAAAGTGGGGCAAAATTATTTTCGTGAAGAACAGGGGGTCCCGACAATCAACCCATTTCTTCTGACTGGCACAGTCACGTGAAATATGACTCCGCACAAATTCACACTGCCAATAATCATTTACAGTAATAGTATTGAGACGTGTACACAAGGAATTGAAACAAATTGATGCAATAATATTTTCACGAAAATTCAAGCACACTATCGATCTCCTATTGTGGGGCAATTTGCCGACAGTATTCTAAGTTATTATTTTGTTAGAGACTAGGCTTCATTGCCCTGAATATAACTGATGACAATCGGTGATTCCATTGGGCGAGAACATCTATGTGATGTAATTTTTGCGTGTTTGACCGCTTTGCAGGAGCTAGGATACTTTAGGGTGTAACTTTTAATTATTGGACAATGAGAAACGTTTAGTGAGATTGCAGTTGTTTGAGGTCTAGTCTGCTGCCAGAAAACAACGTGATGTTTGCACGTTTCTTGGTATTTGGTATAATCCAGCGGCGAATAGAATGTTGCATTATTTAATTTTCAAAACTTTTGCCAATTGTAGAAAGTTTCGCTGTAGTACGTTGGCATCTTGAACCGACTCCAATTCATTTTCGTGCAAAATATGAGTTAACGATTTTCATTTACATGTCTAGGTATATTCGATTTCAGTTAATTTCTGATAGGACTGCAAATTGAAACTTCTCTATTTTGATATCAAAAGTCTCAATGGGGTACAAGAATGACATAATAATTTGCAATAAACTGTTTCTCTAAGTGAGGTGAAGTTTCTTTCCATTATCCTCTTCAGATAATTAAACAAAAAAAACGTGAAATGTGTATGGCCTTGAAAGCGTGCTTGTTCAGCTAAGCTCGACTGTGGCTATAACGCTAGCACGTGAAACTGAATCAATCCGTCAAGAGGGATGGTGAACGACCACATTTTCCTCGCTACAAGCATTCTTGATGGTGTATCTACACTGTTGACATTTCATGCTCTAAATGTTAGTCTACTATACTGACATTTAAAATAGATCGCAGGCTTTCGCGGCCGTTGTCTGCATTTTCTTGGCTTGTGGGTGTGAGCCGCGTCTGAAGATTGTCTTTCGACGTTTCGGCAGTCGTTGCAGCTGCCATCATTAGGTAGTCGGAGTCGGAGACCAACTCAGTTGGTGATGGCAGCTGCAACGACTGCCGAAACGTCGCAAGACAATCTTCAGACGCGGCTCACACCCACAAGCCAAGAAAATGTATACTGACATTTGTTGGAACATTACAAATAACATTATCTTTCTTATCTTCCAACAAATTCCAGATAATATGGAAGGAATTATTATCTATTAATGTAAGAGAAGGTAGTAGACTAACGTTCAAAGCGTGAAATGTAAATGTCAACAATATTGTTTAGTCGTTAGGAATGTTTGTAGCGGTGAGAATATTGTAAATTAATGATGGCCCAGCACAAGTCTCCTTGAACACAATACTCCTCGGTATGAAGAGAAGTGCTCTGACTGGCACTGCTCCAGCCTTTATGACGTCAGAGAGAGGAAAGAGAAACCATACGCTGTAAAAGGAGGTTGGACGAATGTTGACACCTTTCACGGGTCCATTGGTACTTTCTTCAGCTCACCTATCCACTTTTAATTAAAGGAAAGTAGATTATTCAAATACTCTGTGCTGCCTGTGAGAATGTGCGTTCCTCAGTGTTAGACACACACACGCACGAACACACCCATCTCTTCTTTCTTCATCCTCTCTTCCTCCACACAAAAAAAAAACACACACACAAACGTATTCTCTCCTACTCTCTATTTATACATTCTTTTAAACGTAATTAATTATTCCCTAATATCTTTTCAGTGTTTGTACGAACTCACTATTCGTGCGATACTTATCAGGGAACAACAAAACTTGTTATTATTTTTTTATTATTAATACTATTATTATTGTACTTCAGACAGTAAAACCGATTTTGTTTTCCTACAGTGCAAGGCCGTCGTACTATGTGCAGAGCTTCGGCAAGAATAATTTAATTCAAAATATTCTTAATGTAGGTTAATAGTATCAGCTTAGTAATAGCATTCAAAGAACGTAATGTGTGTGCATATCCATTTGAGGTGCAGCATTAAGATCATGATAACTTAGTTACACAAAAATATATGGTTTCGGCTAGTAAATTCACTGACGAAAATTTAGTTCATTATACAGTATGTCCCGGGAGGAAATGGCAATATTCTAGGACGTGATAGTACTGGTATTTATGATCAAAATAGTTCATGTGAACATGAGGTCAATATGGGACGGTTGTCGAGACAGCTCCGTTTGAATGTAAACATTGATAAGCTCTAAGATTACTGTTATTGTTTTATTTGCAGTTATGTTCCTTCTAGCAGTTACAAGTCACATCACAATCAAGGAGCAGTGCATTGACGTGGAAACGTGTTTACATACACAGCTAACTGACTAAAGTGGACTATGAATTTCAACGATGTGTTTGACAAAACATGAAACAAAATGGTTGTGTATTGTAATCTTGTTATTACAGCTATAAAGAAAATTTTAATGTATTATTCGTAATGTATTTCAATTTCCTTGTGACGAAAATTGTGAAAATTAACTGCTTTGGCGCTCCATCCCCCCTTAGGTGGGAAGGTTAGATAATTTTCATTATTTTCCAGTTTTCGAGCCATAGTATTTATTCAAGTTGTATTATCAACATTTTTCTTTAACAAGACATAGGATATATTCTTGACAAACGGCTTGACATAAATAATAATGGAAGCTTCCATTAATTTTCATACAGAATCAATGCAAGGGAATTGTATGTTAATTTTATAGAATGATGACAAGTACAATATTAGAAGAACAACAAAAACTATTCGAAACTTCGTCACAAACATCTTCTATGCATCAAATTGCCATGTTTACCACAAGTATTTTAAAACAGAAGTTGTTGCAGAAAACAGATAAATTAAATTTACCATCTAGCTGTCCTCCTTAAGAAATAGTACTTTCCTGAAGCTGAGGTCGCGTGATTGGACAATTCGTTCCCCGTCTCTTGTTCGCTATTGGCAGAAGAGTGAACTTGTCCCTACCAGTCTAACGACTTCATATATAGACAACTCAGACGTGTTTATAGTTACAGCTAGAGTTAAGAGTTTGTCGCAAAATATATTTTTGTACCACTTTGTTTAGCTGCTTCACGTGCATATCGGCAGCTTTGCTTCATGGTTATTGACAGCATACTTTTGATTGTTCAGACACGTCTCTCATTTGACTGTACCAATCAGAATAAGGCAACAGTGTCACCATACGTCAGTAACTTGCAAACGGAACCCCAAGACAAGCGAGACTTTAAACATCCAATCACTGATTGTAAAGAAGACCTGCAGACGTGCACGTAAGGCATTGAAACCAATTTGTAGGGACACGCAACATTCGCGTTATTTTCTACCAGCAAACTATACTCCAAACAGCTGTAGGCTGGTTCGACGTGACGTTTCCCATTGGCCGACAATGACGTGTCCTGCCTCTAAGATCATTCCTGACCAACAGTTAACACTTCCGTGATAGTGCGACCACCAGGGGCATCATTATGGGGGGAGGGGGAGGGTTGAGGCAAATGCCCCTCCCCCTTTTTTAGATTTAGAAGGAAAAGGATGTCACATTTTTTGTGTATTTTGTTATTTAAATAATACTAACGTAAGCACACAAAACTGAAGTTTCATTAATAAAGTTACTAATTTATACATGCTTAATTAATAAAAAAGATGCAACAAGGTCACTGTCACAAAAGAAAATCTTCCCCCCCCCCCAAAAAAAAATAATAACCTGAAGTGACGCCCCTGGCGACCACCTCTTGAAAAGCCGTCACACACGAACTTACATGATTCGAGATGATGGAATATCGCGAAAATGTTTTGTGCCAACATACCCTTGAAAACACTGTAGTTTCTTGTGACATGTATAATTGGGCGATGCACGTTTGACACAACAAATCTGTCTGCAGACCAATAACAGGCATGAAATATTACAATAGCGGGATTATTATTGGCTCAGTAAACAAAAATTGCGTAACAATTCCACGCACAAGAGAAGACAGTAATAATCTTATAAACTGAACGTGTTTTAAAATGTAGCAAACAGTCAAGTTTTCCCGCGATAAACCATCATCTCTAGACATTTATATAGCAAGAGCCTGGAATTTTTCGGAAAAAAAATTGCCATTAGTTTGATTCAGTTCGTTACGTTTAAACCTACAGCTTTGCTTCATGACTATTGGCTGCGAGTCTGTGTGAAGTAACGATTCTCATTTGACAGCTCCAATTACAATAAAGTTACTGTAACACCACGCGTTTTTGACACAGAATATTCAGGAATACGGAAGTGAAATATCTGGTAGGACAGCGAACGCAATCACACACACCAGTAAAATGGCTTCCCTGACCAGCAACATGGCGGAGACGCCTACCGTCAGTCAGCGTAAGATGGCTGCCATGCTAGCTGGCAGCCAGGCCAACTGTAACATGCAGGAGCCAAACAGACACGGGGCTGGAATCAACAACCTCGGGCAGCCAATAAGCGGCGAAGTTCGCCCGTATGAAACGAGCCGCCACGTCATTTCACATCTGTATTACTATTTAGTCTATGTTTTTGACTTGCGGGTAGAACTTCAAGGCAGTTGACAGTTAAAACATTCAAACACTGACCACGAACCAGAAATGCAGAGGTTCGTGACCAATAGAATCACAGACTGTACTCTGGTATGTACAGGGCTGTGGAGTCTATTCTGACACGAAATAATAATGCGAATTATGCGTGTCCCTACCAACTGACAAACTGTTATAAAACATTTTTCACTATAAAATCATGTCTATTTATAAGCACCGCTGCTCTAGGAACACGTCCACGCTATGCGCCAATGAACTTGGCGAGGAAGTATGCAGGTGTACAACCACAGTGGAGAAAAGTTTCCTTCGTGGAATGAGTGTCAACAGAGGTTGTGTGACCAGGCAGGCTGCAACACTTCCTTGTTCCTCAGCAGTGGCAGATCTTTGTTACGACAATACAGCACGTCGGAGCGTGCTTCTCAAGACATTCTGCCACCACTTCCCTTCCAGGCGGCTGCAACGACATTCTAAGCAAAGTGGTCTGTCTGCCTATGCAATTGGCTGAGATTTTTTCAGCGACAATACAACCCCCACAGTCAAGAATTGTCGTAAGTAAAAAAAGAGGCCTAGTAACTCTGTGGGCACGTTATCAAAGTAAACTGGCTTCTCGATGCTTAAGTAGGGACAGGAAATTTCCACTAAAAGATTTTTGCCCCACTTTGTTTCAGTGTCTCCTGTGCACATCGGCAGTTCTTCTTCGGGGTTATTGGCAGCGTGTTTTCGTTCAGACACGTCTTTCATTTGACTGTACCAATCATAACAAGAAAATTGTGACTCCGTGCGTATGTAATTTGCCAAGGCAATTGAGAGTAAAATCATCCAATCACAGACGTCGTAGCAGAGCTGCAGATGCGCACACAACGCATTGAAACCAAATGTTTCAAAAATCTTTTCGACATAAAATCATCGCTCTAACGATCAGTGAGTGGATGACTTCATTTTCTGCAAATCACAGAGACTTGTGTTATCGCAGTCACCTTATTGTGATTGGTACAGTCAAGTGGGGGAAAATACACTCTGATAATTGCTAGGGACCCCTATTTTTCGCGAAAAGAATTTTGTCCCAGTTTGTTTCAGTGCCTAACGTGCACATCTGCAATTCTGCTTCGTGGTAATTGGCAGCTTATATTTGTAAAGTGACGCCTCTCATTTAACTGTGACAGTAAATATACGGTTCCTGCAACACCACACGTCTGTGATTTGCCGGTAGAACTGCAAGACTCGTGACAGTTAAAATATCCATTCACTGACCACGAAGCAGAACTGCAGACGTGCACGTAAGGCACGGAAACAAACTGAGACAAAATTCTTTTCACGAAAAACAGACGTAAATAAAATCACAAAATTAAATATTTTTATATTAAAGATAAATCCCAAAATCTTAAAATTCTTGTTTTACGTTTCAGCATTTACATTTAAATCAAAAATGTATTTGATATATATATATATTTTTTTTGTTCTTACACAAGAGAACTTGTAGCGTGCAACATCGTTATTCAACGTGAATTTTTTCAGTTTGGCATATGAGTTGGTTTTACTGCAGGGGCGTCATTTCAGGTTTTTCCAGGAAGGGGGGGGGGGCAAGATTTTGTTTTCTGACGACAGTGACCTTGTTGCATCTTTTTTTATTAATTAAGCACGTATAAATTAGATACGTTAATAATAAAACTTCAGTTTTATGTCCTTAAGTTAGCATTATTTACATTTAAAAATACAAAAAATATATTTATACACAAAAATTCCAAATCCAGGGGGGGGGCATTTGCCTCCCCCCCCCCTGTAGCCCCAAATGACGCCCCTGTTTTACTGTCGTCCTTAAAACCGTGACATGCAAATTTTGACTTTGGTAAGTCACTATGCAAAAATATGAGAGATAAAAGAATTTCATAAGAGCCAAATTTAGTCACATTTTGTCGAAAATAAAAAAAAAAAATTATCCGGTACAAATATCAATAAAAACATGGTGATTCCTGCCAGGCGTGCAACTTTTTGTTCCATGAGTATAGTTGTTTCATTCAACTCCGTAAATTTGTTCCTTTTTTTTTTCACACAAAAACTAATGAATGGTTGAGTCGACGAGATCTTTTACTCCGCGTGTGTGTTTTCGTCCTCCCTCTTTCACAGCTTGCAAACCAACATTTCCGGATAAACCGGTATTGCCGATATTTATACTGTAAACCAGATGTTTCCTACGTCGCCATACGAGAAATACCGTAGATATATGTCTGGAAACAACTGTATATATGCTGGTCGACGACCATGGGCTAGAAGTAGGTTTTATTTTACATGTTCCGCTACCGGTTACACGTTTCTTCTTTTATACACTCTAAAAAAAATAGACTGTAAATTTGCCACACGTTCGTATAGGAGAACTAAAAAAGTAGGTATGGTACAATTGTTTCGCAGACATCCATGGTAGCACTCCTACGCTTTTTTTTGTAAAACAGTCATTGTTACAAATGTAAAAGTTAGCATAACGGAAGTATGGTAATTGTCCCATACTGCGTTTAGGTTAATTACTTCCTAAACATTTTAGGAAGTTTTTTTCCCAGTTTTATTGAGTAACTAGCTGCCCCGACAAACGTTGTTTTGTCACATAAATAATATAAAAATATTTACTAAATAATAGCACTTAGGAGTATAAAAAAATAGATAAAAACCTATTCGCAGACCTACCGAATGTATATACAGAATTTCATTCAAATCGGTTAAGCCGTTTCGGAGGAGTGTGGAAACAAACACTGCGACACGATCATTTTATAGGCCTATATTAGAAGATTTAAGGACTGTTTTTAGCTTTACCTCTCCTGAGTTCATTAAAAACCGTGCAATTACTATGAATACATAAAAAACAGTTTTTTTTTTTGCAACAACTATGCATGAACTTTTTAAATTTCTTCCGTCACATCCGCTTATTACACACAGAGCATGCGCAAAGATTGTTTCTCGGAATGTTTAGCCCTGGAACAATGAAACTGCTCTCACGCCCAGCAATCCAACACTGCGCATGCGCAGAACGTACTTTCCTGGGACGTCTTGATGTATTTGCGTAACACAGTAACATCCGCAAATTTTAAATACTGCACATGTAAAGAAATTATGTATAATGTCTTTGTTCATTCGTAGAGCCACGATTTTATGGCGAAAAGATTTTTGCACCATTTGGTTTCCATGCCTTATGTTTACATCCGCAACTCTGTTTCATGGTCAATGATTGGACGTTTTAACTGTCACTTGTCTTGAGGTTCTACTGACAAATCACAGACGTATTGCGTCACATTAGCTACATTGTTATTGGTGCAGTCAAATGAGGGACGTGTCTGAGCAAAAACACGCTGCCAATAGCCGTGAAGCAGAGCTACCGAGGTGTACGCGAGACACTGAAACAAAATGTTGCAAAATTCTTTTCACGACAAAATCGTGGCTCTATTCATTCGGAACTTTTTTTTATAGTCAGGTGTAAAATAAACCTTAAAAGTTCTGCCCATAACTTGGATGTTGTAACTTGATGTTCAGAAGAGTTTAACTCATTCCTGCGCTGAACAAGGAGGTGAACTAGTCGAATCTATCACAAGTCGTAGCTAAGATTGGCCGTAACCAGGTCTGTCGGCTATTGTAAGAAAACAGGTAGTCTAATTTACCTTCTAACCACTATAATATATAGGTTGTTTGGAGGGAACTCCTTGGAACATTTCAGGAGATAGAACTGATAATTCGGTTCTGACAAACCCATGCTTTTGGTCGACTAGAAAGTTTTTTTTTCTAAGTAATTCTACGAATTTAGTTCTTAAAACTTTACAAATAAATAATTTTACACGGCAAATCACTGCACCTTTACAAAAATAACAAAAATAAATCATTGTAAGTTTTATAAACAAATATTTAGACAGTAGTCTAGTTCTAATCATAATAAAGATAGTTTTCCTTGGAATTCTAATTTATATTTAGTTTTCTTTATGATACTAAATTCGGCATTCAGTAAAACCACGATTATTTAAACAAAGTTTAATTGTGAACGTGCGGGAAAACAACGTAAAATCGTCCACCTACATAACAAAAATCTGATGGAAATTATCTAACTGCGTAGAACTTACATGCGGCCATTTGTTGCGTTCATCTAACCCAGTACGTCCTACAATGACTATACGAATATAAGTAACAATTATTTTTAAATTATTATACAAGCCATGATAAGTAGGGACCCGTAAATTTCGCGAAATCATTTTAGAAGTTATATTTGAAACACGTGTACACGGAAAACACTTACACGATTGGTGCACTCTTTACTGCAACTCTTCCTTAAGGACTGTGAACCAATAGCAGACCGGCAGCAGTATACTCGGTGACTCCCGCGCTACCTTGTCATTAGAGATGGTGGTTTATAGCGGGAAAACTTGACAGTTTGCTGGGTTTCAACGCACGATCAACTAATGAAAATGTAACTGGCTTTCGCTTGTACGTAGAGCTGTTGCCCTGTTTGACTGAGCCAATAAGAATTATGCTGTTGTAATATTTGATGCCTATTATTGGTCTGCAGACAGCTACGTTGTGTCAGACGTGTAACACCCAATCATACATCTCCCAAGAAACCACAGTGATTTCAAAGGTATGTTGGGACAAAACATTTTCGCGATATACCGTCATCTCTACTTGTCATATGTGCAACTGGTCACTCGCTGTAGCAGCAGGACATAGTGTGTACAGGACTGTGCAGTCCAGCTGGCTGGTCGTCCTGCGACATTTACAGGTCTCTAATGATGGTGTTCAAAAGTGCTCAAATTACCGCGAACCTCCTTCATCAGCAATCAAACATGGTAGGCATATAAACCCTCTCCTCTGGGGTGGCGGGAGGTAGGGTAGCTGCAGACTTGCTTGGCAAGTATATAGCTACTTGGTGCAGGAGTATTCTAGCGGTAATAGCTACCTGGGTTGTGTAAGCTGACCTACTGACAGACAGTAGGCGGCCCAGCTTTCACTTCCTGCAGCCAGCAGGCCGCTCTCCCAGACCGTTGCCCTGCGTCGTCGCCAGAGTTCATCGACATTACACCATCGCGCCAAGAGCTGCCTCTTCTCTAGACACTTTGTAGCGTCTTACCATTGTTCTTCCTTTTTACAATATTAATAAACGCGCACTGCTTCCGTACATCAACGAAAACAACTCACACATCTAACTACTACGTGATTAAAAATCACTCAACCCGTAGAGGCACAGCTATTTCACGGATTCTTCTGGAGGCAGCCTAGACTTCACGGGACGCTAGGTTATTCCTTAATATAATGTATAATCAGGTGTTACGTTTCTATTAATATTATATATATATATATATATATATTTGTCAACATATAACAAATATTTCACTGTTGCAAGAACGGACTGCATTTGGCATGCGATTCAAAAAATTGTTTACGAGAAAACTATTTTAACTGACTTACGCCGTTATGAATCTAAGTCCCTCATAGATACGGGCGACCTTCACCGCTTATTGGCTGCCAGAGGCTGTTGATACCAGCCCCGTGTCTGTTTGGCTCCTGCATGTTACTGCAGGCTTCCCATTGGTCTGGCTGCCGACTAGCAGGACAGCCGCCTTACGCTGATTGGCTGTAGGTGTTTCTGCTATGTTGCTGGCCAGGGAAGCCATTTTACTGGCGTGTGTGACCGATTTTGTCGTCCTACCGGTTATTTATCTTCTGCATTCCTAAATATTCTGTGGCTAAATGCATTCTCAATTGCGTGATATCGTTGTGTCAACAAGCAGTCTATGAACATTTGCTGTCAGCTTCAGCCCACAGATAATAGGCTAGCCTGCATGTCAATGAACCCACGAAGGTTCTAGGTCTCTATTCTTGACGTTGGCCGCTGTGGGTTGGAGACTCTTTGTCTCTAGTTCTTGGCGGAGGCATTCTACGATGTCTTGATGTAGACAGTGTAAGCACCCAATGGTGTAAGTGTTGCAAGCATGTTCGATGAAACTAAGAAGCGTGTATTGACGTGGCCACCAATCCTGACTGGCACTCGGCCAGGACACCGCCACCAGTGATTCACAGCGCGAAGGAGGAGCTAAGCCAACTTGGGAACTATTTTCCGATCCTAGGTGTCAGGGACTTTGTGTTTCATTGACACGGGGGCCGCGGCGGCCGAACGGTCAGACCATTTGCCTCCCACTACAGCGATCCGGGTTCGATTCCCGGCTGGGTCGGTCCCCGGATTTTCGTATCTCTGGGAATCGAGGGCGGACGATGCCGCTGGTCGGCGGGTTTTCTCGGGGATCTCCCATTTCCCCCGCCCCTTCATTCCGGCACTGCTCCATACTCAACTCATGTCACCTCTCACCAGCGCTAAAGACCTCGATGTTAAGCGCTGACCAAAATCTCTCACTCACTCAATCAATAATTGACACCGTGGCTCTACAGACTCTTATATTAGTACAGACCGTAAAATTCGCGGTTTCAGTTATCTGTACGCTAGCCTACAAGAATATATTTGCACTCAAACCCACAGTAGCTGTTCATTAGCTGCTCGCTGACGCAGTGACATGGGCCTGCATTTAGGCTAGTTACATGTTTTTGTTGGCTCAGAGACTTACAGGAGGTGTCAAATAAGTCAAGAACTTATGAAAGCGACACGAACTAACGGTTGCTGGAATTCTAGCTTGTGTCTGAATGAAAACGCGAATTTTTCAGGTACATAACTATTAGTGTTTAACATTATTCTTAACATTTCACGGGTGTATTATTTTTGAACTATCGTGTCAGTCTCAGTCGCGGTCGGTGGATTGTTGTCAGGTAGTGCTGTCGTTGTCGATAACTGCACAGCGTTGTGTGCTAGTTGACGATACAGTCACTAACATGCCAACATGTATGTCAAGCTTGTTACTAAGTGCAGTATGTATAACCCTCAGTGGTTCAGAAAAGCTTACGTCTGAACTAGTTTTTAACATACATAAGTTAGTATGGGCACCTGATTTTCGCGAAAAGATTCTGCACCCAGCTTATTTCAATGCCTTACGTGCACATCTGCAGCGTGATTTTGTGCTGCTGTGTCTCTAATGTGACTGTGCCAATCAGAACAAGGTTACTGCGATACCACACGTGTGATTAGCGGGTAGAACCCCAAACTCTGTGAGTTAAAAACATCCAATCACAGACCAGGAAGAACTGCAGATGTAGACGCAAGGGCTTTGTAACATGTTGGTGCGAAAGGTAACAACTTCACATAAAGTTACGTAAAATTTGTGAAAGATAACTCCTACATAAACAACTTTTGCTATTTATTTGTGTTTAATACTTTAAATATAAAACATGTAATTATAAATCCTATATTTTACCAAAAATTAACATTAAAGAATAAACTTTCCGAGTTAGACCTTTACTATGCAATATTAGCGGTGATCGCGAAAAAAATGTGTGCCAACATACTCTTGGAAACACTGCAATTTCTTGCAAGATGTATGATTGGGTGCTATATGTCTGACACAACGTAGCAGTCTGCAAACCAATAACGTGCATAAATTATTACAATAGCAGGATTCTTGTTGGTTGTCAAATAGGCCAGTAGATAAGCTGAGTGTAAGATGAAACCCAGCAAACAGTCAAGTTTTCCGCAATAAATCATCATCTCTAAATGATTTATATATGAAAGAGTTGGCTTTGGAATTGATCCTACGAGAAGTAATTTCTAACACTGATTTTCCATGTTAAGTATGAGGATGCAAGGTACAGCGTCCAAGCTAATTGAACTACAACCAGTTATGAAATCTTGTAGCGGAAGTCATGTGGTCTTACCTCTACAGTCGAGTGACGGTGGTGAGCGCGGCTGGAGAGAAAGCAACTCCTTCCACTCTGAGGCGAACTAGTGTTATAAAACCTCTCCTTGGCTCACGACTTACTTACTAATACATATTCAATGGTGTGACTGCGACCGGAAATGTGAACATTGTGTAACATTACACGTAACCTTGGACGTCAGCTTTGTTGGTTGAAGGACGCGCTAGTTCTTGCGTGCCTCGCAATTACAGTTTTTTTTTTATATATTACACAGTGAGTTTTCCTGGTTTTTGTGCTTGATTAAGGGCATTCAAATGGGGAAAGTCATAATAGTATATTTGTATAAAATTAGGTCGATTTTGTGGACATTACCAAAGAGTACATTTTCCTTTCACAAAAAAAAAAAAAATCAGCCAGTTTTCTTATTCTTTCATTTCAAAGTCAGAAGTTACATATTTTTACTTCATACAAAAATTTAAAACCAACCAACATAATTAAATTGAAATCAAAACTAGATGTCATGGTGTACGACTAGAAGCGACTTAAAAATACATTATAAAGAGATGTGTATTTTAAAAATTCCCAAAAGGAATAGTGCATTTGCAAAAATTTTTAATTCTTTTAAATAATTTTTTTTTGTAATAGATTTTCACATACTTCAATCAGTAGCTTGGAACATGTACTTATAATTTGAATTGTATCATTTCATGATGTTCACTGGCTTTCAAGCATGCATGTACGTATGTATGTACGTATGTGTGTTCGTATGCATGCATGCATGTATGTATGTATGTGTATGTATGTGTGTATATGTATGTAGTGTGTATGTATGTAGTGTGTATGTATGTATGTATGTATGTATGTAATGAAACCTTTTGATTCAATGTTTAACCCCTTCCAGATGTTCGAATTATTCGAAATATTGCATACTTATTTAGATTCGATGACAACGCAATAATTTCGTAGCTATGAGCTACTATTCTTACCCAATATGAAGAAAAGTACCATCTGGCTGCCACAGAAAAAATAGTTTTCAAATTAAAATCTGTAAACAAATCATTTTTAAAATACATTGCTAAAGCTTTATTTTGGTTTAAGACTATATAATTATGTTATGCATTATATAAATTAACAACACACGTTTATGTTTATAGTAATATTAACTAAAAAGTTGAAAATAGTCATTTAATATAAGGATTTTGTTCAACAGCAGTAGGATGTCCCATAATTCAGTATAACTAGAGATGACGGTACATCGCAGGAAATCTTGACTACAGTATTTGCTGGGTTTCAACGTACATTCTATTTACGAAAAGATGAATGGTTTTCACTTATGCGTAGAGCTGTAGCGCTGTTTGACCGAGCCAATAATAATCCCGCTATTATAATACCTGATGATTGCTGCAGACAGCTATGTTACGTCAAACGTACAACATCCAAATGTATACGTACAAGGACCCTTGTTTTTCGTGAAATTTTTCCCCAATTTGTTTCTGTGCCTTGTGTGTACATCTGCAGTTCTACTTCGTGCTCAGTGCTTGAATATTATAACTGTCACGAGCCTTGGGAATCTACCGGCAAATCACAGACGTGTGGTGTTGCAGGAACGTTATTGTAATTGGCTCAGTCAAATGAGGTACGGCTCTTCACATAGACACGCTGCCAATAACCATGAAGCAGAATTGCAGATGTCCACGTGAGGCACTGAAACAAACTGGGGCAAAATTATTTTCGCTAAAAAACATGGTCCCTACACATGTCACAAGAAACTACAGTGTTTTCAAGGGAACGTTGGCACAACAATTTTTTCCGATACACCATCATCTCTCAGTATAACATACTTTTTTTGAATAAGTTTAAAATGAGAACAAATCCATTGATATATAAATTAACTTTAATTAAAAAAATTGCGTGAGATTCCATCTACTTGCTTTACACCACGACTCTACCTTTACGAATAGCTAGCGACAAAAATTACGGATAAACGATATCAAGTATGTTATGCATAGGCCATTCGAGTGATTGGTAGAGAGGATGATTTATGGCGAAAATGTTTTGTGCCAACATACCCTTGAAAACTCTGTAGTTAATTACAACACATTATGATTAGGTGATGTACGTCTGACAGAACGTAGCTGTCTGCAAACCAATAATAGCCATCAAATATTACAGCAGCGGGATTCTTATTGGATCAGCCTAATAGTGCAACAGCTGCACATAAAAGCGAAAGGCAGTTATCTTCTGGTAAACTGAGCGTGCGTTGAAACCCAGCAAACGGTCAAGTTTTCCCGCGATAAATCATCCTCTCTAGTGATTGGGAGTGGAACTTTTGCAAGATGTTTCAAAGCATCCGCGTTCCATTCCCAACGATACAAATAAGTGTACAAAAGTTGAAAGTTTAGCCTTAGGCTTCAATAACACCTAACAAGTTTCCGGGATCACGGTGTATCTCTACAGTTCACCTACATCGAGTGACTTCTTCAGTGGGGATCTCCCTGCATCATGGGTTTATCCGTTTACCTCTGTCTGTATGACCAGTTTCCAGAACATAGAATTTTCCACTTGACAAGGCATAGGAAAACGATTTGGAAGCTTTGTCGAATTACCTAATCATTGCATCCCCACTGCCCTTGTTTATTTTTAGGCATTAACCTCCAGGCGGAAATAATTGAGCAGTCCTTTCCAAACGACATCGTGTACCAGCAACCCAACAATATAATATGCGCAAAGATTCTTGAGTCCAAGTGCTCTTCTGTTCTTGCAAATAATGTACGCAGTAGCCATTATTGTGTTCAAGAACGTCTTCAGAACTTGATCTAATTTGCAGATACATTTTAATCAGCTTTGGGTTGCTTTGGAAGGTAGTATTCGAATGGTAAAATTTTGTTCGACGCGTTGGGGGCAATTCGGTTATGCCCTAAATTAATAAATTAGCTTTGTTTACACGTAATTTGGACTGACTGCTCAAATGCAATTTTCCTCCTTTTGGGGATTGCAGTGGTAATTACAACTATGATTAATAGAAACTGCTGTGTGTCTCCCTTTATGAGCGTGTAGGAAACCTGCATGATATTTAATCACACTTTATCGTGAGTTAAGGCACGTTCTTATTTCGATACTGAACCCGAATCTTATTTGATTATCCGTATCTATTTCAACAATTGTAACAGTCATCTTCTTGACTGAAGAGGGCGGGCGAATGAACAGTTCTTTCATCGCTGTACAATGAATGTAATGCGCGCAAAGTCTCGTATTCAGGAAATCTTACTGTATACGAAAATATTCATAATCGACTTGCAGCTGTCTGTATTACAACCCTCACAGTGTTCCCAACCCTGCCGACAAGACTATTCACTGTTGTGTTATTCTCTTGTAATTATTTAATTATAGTATAAATTCTTATAATTTCGCTATATTGTTATTTTAACATAGCAGTTCAAATAATACTCATCGTGTACATTTCGTCGTTCTCAAAAATTAATTTCTAAAGCCACAGTAAAAATATCACTAATTTTAGGACGTTCATAAGAGATGAGATGAGAAATATTTCGGTCAGCACTTAACATCGAGGTATTAAGCGCTGGTGAAGGGTGACACGAAGTGAGTATGGAGCAGCGTCCGAATGAAGGGGCGGGGGAAACGGGAGATCCCCGAGAAAACCCGCCGACCAGCGGCATCTTCCGGCACGATTCCCACATGCGAAAATACGGGGACTGACAGCGCCGGGACTCGAGCCCAGATCGCCTTGGTGGGAGGTGAGAGCGGTCTGACCCCTTGGCCACCGCGACCCCCCATAGGACGTTCGCGTAGAAAAAATGTTTACTCTACAGCGAATAGCATGTTATATGTGAAAGTACACACTGAAATCACGTGTTTCTCAGACTGTGTTTTACCCCATAATATTATGAACTGTAACAGAGTCCTGCAGGCGTAACGACAATAGTAGAAGAACGCAGGGTTTTGTGGTTTTATTCTAGGCTGGTAGGAACAAGAATATTTGGCGCGTTCAATAACCAGCATGCTAGAATCCACTGTCCTGTGTATACTGAAACCTCATTAATTTGCCCATTAGCTGCTACTCAATGGAAAACTGAACGAACTAACTATAGGCTTGTGTTATGCGTAGGACAGTGAATTACAGAACATGGGTAGGGACCCTGAATTTAAAAATATTTTTGCTCTAACTTGTTTTAATGCTAGGGACAGGAAAATTTCGCGAATTCAATGTCCTGCATGTTAGAATCCAATATTCTATGCATACTCAAGCCCCGACTATTTGTCCACTAGCTGCTACTCAATGGAACAACAGACAATGAACGAATAGACAGGGCTTGGGTATGCATAGGAAAATGGATTCTAGCCGGAAGGTCATTGAATTCGCGAAATTTTCCTGTCCCCACCGATTCACAATACGCAGTCGACAGCTGGACTACAGAATGCAGAAATATTCCCACCAAACAGATGTTGCTCTCATAATCACGTGATATAAACAAATATTGTTTTTCGAGAGTTTATATGCTTTTAAATGCAAAGGAAGCAACTTGTACAAACAATATGTTCAAAACTTGGCTGATTAAATAGTATGTTAAAAACAATACATAAAATCATTGCTGCTGGACTGCACATTGTGAATTGTATTCGACTGCCGACTTCCAGCAGTCCGCTGTCTTCAGTCGACTGCAGATTGCGCATTGTGAATCGGGTCTGAATTCAACGTTAATCATAGTTGTCAGTCGCCTTACTGCTTGTATGGTTAGCAGAAAATTCCTAAATATAATTCCGTGTATCTTTATATTTTATTACAATACTGGAATAACCATACTTGTATTTTATACGACTATATAATTTCTGCCGTCTGCACAATTTAGCTTACACGAGCAAACATTGACGTGTCTAGAGAGGTTAGACATTTTCCGTCGTTAACCATTATGCAAAAAAAAATTTCGAATTGCCTGAAAATAGAAATTTGGCATTGCTTTTTTGAGTGCTAACTTCATTCCGAACCACCTATACCTACGTTTACGGTTATAATTCAATCTTTAGTAATGTTATGTATTGGTTTGCTACGGCACCACAGACATCTCGCTCAACGTCAAACCGTGAAAGGGCAACAGTATAGTCAGTGGTGGGACGCGAAAATTTTCCAGGGAGGGGAGTCACTGCCTCCAAGACTTTGACCATAAATAGGGACCCATAATTTTCGCGAAAATAATTTTGCCCCACTTTGTTTCAGTGACTTACGTGCACATCTGCAGCTCTGCTTCACAACCAGTGATTGATCGTCTTAGCTCCGACGTGTCTTTGGGTTTTACTGGCGAATCACAGACTTGTGAAGTTGTAGTAACGTTATTGTGATTGGCAAAGTCAAATGAGAGACATTACTTCACAAAGACACATTGCCAATAGCCATGAATCAAAACTACAGGCGAGCACGTAACTCACTGAAACAAAGTGGGTCAAAATTCTTCTCACGAAAATCAGGGGCCTTTAACCATAGAATATTTAGGAATACAGAAGTGAAATAGCCAGTAGACCATTGGACTCAGTCGCACACGCCAGCAAAATGACTTCCCTGGCCAGCAACATGGCGGAGACGCCTAACGCCAATCAGCGTAAGGCGACTGCCCTGCTAGCCGGCAGCCAGGCCAATAGGAAACCTGCCGTAACATGCAGGAGCCAAACAGACACCGTGCTGGTATCAACAACCTCGGGGCGCCAATAAGGGGAGAAGTTCGCCCGTATCAAACGAGCTGCCACGTCATTTCACGTCTGTATTACTGCTTAGTCTGTGCTTTGATGTTGTTCAGGGCTGGTCTGCTGTGCCCGCCAGGCATCAGTCAATGCACCACACAACGTGTGAACTTGCCTGCCCTCAAGGCAAGCAGGACTCGGTTCGTTGGTTTGTGTACACTGGCCGAAACAAGCGTTATTTCGTTCCACAGGATGATTGTTACGGTGGTTCCCGAGATATAAACGTTCGCAACTGTTTCAATGCAAATAAAATAAATACATGGAGTAATTTACTTGGTATATTTTGACGTCAACCACAATGACATTATTCCTTATAATTATTAAGATGCAAAAAATAGATATTTAACTGTCCTGTAAAAGACATGCAAATCAAAATTTCCAATTTATCTTATAAAGAGGGCAAGTACTAAATTTTAAATAAATATACAGTAAAGTAAGTCTCTAAAATTCCTTACACATAAAAAAAGCCACTTGTGGCAGGAGCCAGAAATGTTATCTTACCACCAATATAAATTTTTAAAACCATCGTCACATTTCGATGGAAACAATCGAAATAGTGACCTTCCACCTAGAATGCTTTTTGTCCAATAATTAAAATTTCAACGATAGAGCAACCAATCTCCTTTAAAGCGGTTGTACACATAAAGTTATAATTAGGCCCATACGATACTGCGGCAAAATTATTTTTACGCCATTTGGTTTAAGTGCCTTACGTTCATTGCAGTTCTGCTTCATGCTCAATTCTTGAATCAGTGGCGGCTCTAGGGTTGTTGCCAGGGAGGGCACATGTTGCAGAGGACTGTATATGGTTGTGTGCTAGTAGACGCTACAGCCACTGACATGCTGGTATGTAGGTTCCACTTATTACTGACTGATCACAACACAATAAGTAGCCAGTAGATATTTCATGCTCATTGGTATACGGCGCCGCATTCACTCGAGTTCTCAGCAACTTGTGCCCTACCTGCCAACAACCCTCGAGTCCGCTCTGTATTCAATTCTCACTTATTGCGAGAGGTACGTCAATTTCGCAGATACATTCCAGTTCAGGTTGAACGCGAAAAATGTAACCGTCGTAGTCACGTGTGTGATTAGCTGGCGGCATTGTCGGGAAACACATTTGACTACTGCAAGCCAGTAGTAAATAAGGAAATAACTCGTATAGGTACAGATGGTGAAATTTCGCGAATTCAATGACCTGCATTATAGAATCAAATATCGTATGCATACTCATTGTCTGCTGTTCCACTGAATAGCAGCTAGTGGACAAATGGTCGGGACTTGAGTATGCATAGGATATTTGAACCTAACATGCAGATCATTGGATTAACGAAATTTCACAATTTCTATTCATTGGGCTATTGCTAGAGCCAGTGATATTTGGTGAAAAGACTTCTGCAACAACTTGTTTCAATAGCTTACCTGCACACCTGCAACTCTGGTTCGTGGTTACTGGCAGACTATAATAGGGCAGAGACGTGGCTCAGTTCACTGCACCAACCAGAACAATGTTACCGCGACACCACACGTCCGTGATATGCAGGTAGGACCCCGAGACGACGAAAGTTAAAAACTGCCAATCACTGACCATGAAACACAGAAACAGATGTTCCCATACGGCATTGAAACAATTTGTTGCAGAATACTTTTCATCAAAAATCACTGGCTCTAGCTATCGCGTACCACCAGTTTGTACGGTTGTAAGCCTATAAATAATGGACTGTATCCAGTGCGCGTACAGGACTGAGAAATCTAGGCTACTGCCAGATGAATACACATAATTGAGGTATTTCTACTTATTGTACTTATATCGGCAAATCACATACGTATGTAGTCACAATAGCCTTTTTATGATTGGTGTAGTCAAATGAGAGACATGTCAGAATAAAGACACGCTGCAAGTAACCATGAAGTAGAGCTAAAAGTAATCGAAAAAAAAAGGTCAAAAATTTATTCGCGATAAACTCTTGGCAATAGTAATCACAAAGAGGTTCTTGGTCAATGCGACCGTCATCAGTTATATTCAGGACAATGCAGCCTAGTCAGTCTTTTTTGACAGGACGTGAATATAGGGAAAATAATACATAGGACGCTGCGACCGAAATGTTTTCTTTCGCTGGTGACAGATGACATGTTGCGGTATCACATTTTGTGATGAGGAAACCAAGGTGAACCAGTAGCATCAAAATGAATATTCATTCCACTCTTCTTTCTCATCACACAATTAGCTACCGCACTGCCGAACCGGTATCAGGTTTCTGACGGGATTAATCTCTTTTGGACTCGAGATGAAACTTGAAATTTTTGCGAGTTCGTTTACCGGTTTGCAGGCAACATTTTAATGCGCTGCGTACGTATTTGCAGTTCTTATTTGTTGCTTTGGTTATTGCGGTGTAATAAATGCTGTAATTTTGTATTTTTTTTTCCAAACATCTTATTTCTTATATTAATGTGTTTGCTTATAAACACCATTATGTGGGATTACTCTGTACCCCCAAGGCTTCTTTAACTTATCACAGCCAAATTTATTTCATTCCGTATGAAAATTCCAAGGCACAATTCACTCTTAAGTATTGTTTAATGTTTATTATTAAATTAAATCTGTGAATGTTAAAGTCTTCAACGATTTGAGAATATGCTAACCTTTACTTACAGCAAAACATGTGATGCAAAGTTACCTCGAAACTGGGTAAAGAAACCTCAAAATTTTTTGTAAAGTAACCTCGAAATTGCGCATAGTATAATCGAAATCGGACAAAGTAACCTTGAAATTGGACACCCTAACCTCGAAATTGGACACAGTAACCTCGAAATTGCGTATAGTAACATCGAAATCTAACAAAGTAACTTCGAAATTGGACACAGTAACCTCGAAATTGGGCAAAGTAACCTCGAAATTGGACAAACTTTTGTGTGCAATTTGGCAAAAGGTAAGAGGAAAATAGCAAAAAATATTTCGTTCCACCATATTTTGTAAAAACAGCGTATCGACCCTAGCCTTGTATGATTAGAGGATGTTCATTAGTTCATGCAGTTGCTTCAAGACGAGTCACAGATATTCAGTAGCGGCGTACCAGAGTTATCGTTGGCCCAGTCAGATATGGTCGCGTCATTGTCGGGAAAAAATGTCAGACATGGACAAGTTATTTAAAACCCACCAAACATTTCACTTTTCGCAAGATAAATCACTAACACTAGTGATGTCTTGCATCTGATTAGCTGACATGTTTTCTCTGACACCATAAACATCAATCGTGGTGGCGTAGTGGTTAGACTACTCGCCTCCCGACATGCAATCTGGGTTGGATCCACGACGGGGACACGACAGCATTCGGGGGGACGTGGCGGATGTTATCCTTGGACAGAGGGTTTTCTCGAGGTACTACACCAGCTTACCTTGTAGGTCCTCACCACACGCCACTGGACTAGTTACGCCGTAATTAAATGCGCGTGAACTACGCAGATGTTTCCTAAGCCAAGTTGAACGACAGCAACAAGACCGTATACTACACTGTCACTTCTATGTTTAGACGACGACAGTCTACACAAACACCTTTCACTGCAGCAAGCCAATATTAAATAAGGACATAATTCACGGTAAACGTTGGTACGGTTAGAAGCTAATTGGTTGTGGTCAGAGCGTGTATAGAACTTAGAAGTCTAGGCTGCTGCCAGAAGATCCCAAGAAACTCACGCGCCCCTAATGGTCATATGTATAGAGGTACGAGTAGTTCGCGTATACATCTGGCAACAGCCAAGACTTCTCAGTTCTATACATGCACCGGTTGAAGCCGAATATCGATTGGCTTCTAGCAGTACAAACGTGTAGCACGTGATATCCCTACGACTTGTTTCCTTATTTATCACTGGCTTGCAGTCGTCAAATGTGTGTTAAAACCGTTCACGTCCAATCACAGGAAGAGGAGTGAAGTATACGTTATTGACGTTCAACCTGACCTAGAATCAATACGCGAAATATTCGTGCCTCTATTTATGAGTAGAGACGGGAAAAGCTCGCGGGGTCACTGACATGTAGGCTAGCCTCCAAGAATATACGTGTACACAAGCAGACAACAGCTGCCCATTGGCTGCTCTCTGACACAGTGAATGTTGTGATGTGGCCTTCATTCACTTGCTTCTTTCTTATTGGTACATATCGCTGCTCAGGAGTTGTCAACTAAATCAAGAGAAACATTGAGAAAATGACGCGAACTTATAGTCTTTTCAATCCGAGCTTGTGTTCAAAAGCAAACGCGACTTTATCAAGTCCCTATATACTTATGACCTGTAGGCTAGCGCGGCAAGAATATTAAGAACTGAAGCAGACGGCAGATGCTCATTAACTGATTGCTGTTAAAGTCATATAGATCTGCGTTAGTTACACTTCCATTATTGGCTCAGAGACTTCCAGGAGATGTCAAATACGTCAAAGGCCAACTGCGAAAGTGACGCAAACATACAGTTGTTGGAATTCTAACTTGTGCTTAAATGAAAACGCGTATTTTTCAGGTCTCTACTTATGAGTACGGCCATGAACGTTTCGCGTATCCAATGACCTGCAGGCTAGAATCCATTGTACTATGCATACTCAAGCCTAGTTTATTCGTCCATTGTCTGTTGTTCCACTGAGTAGCAGCAAGTTTGACTTATGGTCGAGGCTTGAGTATGCATAGGATATTTCATTCTAACGTGCAGGTCATTGAATTCGCGAAATTTTCCTGTCCCTACTTATGAGTATATTGCAAGATAATGTAGTTCACTAAAGCGCTGTTATTACATATTATAAATGAGTTTTCTAAACAACCAAATAAATAATGGACATACAAACAAGGTTTGTGATGGTTCACCTTACGTGACGATCAAAATCACTCCACTCCATCAAGAAACTAACTACTCCGATACAGCCAGTGTCAATATATATCAACACTAACCCTTTTTTTTACACCAGCATTTTCAGGTAAAACCAACGAGGAACCTGTCAAAGTTTTTCTTTTGTTAGTGAGTATACTGAACGTACGTTCTACAATCTCTCTTAGCTGGTGCTGACCCATATTTCTAAATTACCATCCAATATAGTTCCAAGGTTTTTATAGAGGTAACTGGAAGAGGTCGCCGCTCAGGGATTCTGAATGATTATCTGTAAGTGTTTCACCTTCAGCTGAACGTCTGAATTAACTCTAATCGCCGGTCTGAACAAAAGACGCTAGTGTAGAACGGTTCGTATGACTACCAACACGACAACTATAAAGGAGTTAGTGCAAGATTTAGACGAGAATTTACGGACGCCTCTTACCACGCACTTCAAATGCGTTGTCTTGTACAGGACATTACATAATTTTAAAGAAACTATTCTACTCACGCCAATTGTGTCAATGTAAGTTCAGAAAGAAAACATTTCAGACAAGGGCGGGATGTCACTGTGACGGCACTATGCTCATTAAAAACACTGTTCCGAAGACTTTCGACATAGCTAATAAATAACATACTCTCTAATTATTCTTTATTATTTTCTTAAAGCTTTCCAGGAGGTGTCAAATGAGTTATAGTCCAATTGCAAGTGTGACGCGAACTTAGGGCAACAATAATGTTTGAATTCTTGCTTGTGCAAAAAAAAAAAAACGCAAATATTTCAAGTTCCTACTTATTTGCTACACACGCCACCGTATAGACTAATAATTGTTGTTTCACTTAAGGTGGTACATCAGTCACCATATTGGAACTTTTTTCTAAGAAGAAAAGTGTGAGATTTGCGATTAGTCGCGAATTATATTTAGCTTGTGCTATTGTACAAGCTAGTGATTAGAATTTTTAACAGTCGTATATTAAGGCCGCAATACGTCAAACATTTTTATGTTAATTATTTGTTTGACTGATATTGCGACCTATATAAACATTAAAAATTCAACTCCCATGTATGTATGGTAGCACAAAGTATTTAGAAATCGGACTATTATAGCAAATATTACACTGTTCCTTTTAAAATTAAAAAATAAATAAATAAAATATCTCAATATTACGACCTATGCTCCACCTCAAATATATTATTTCCATAGAAATATACCTTGACGCTCGGTTAAACCAGTGTTAAATCCTACTGCCCATCTCAACATTAAATATTACGTTATTTTTTTCTCATTTCACGCTTTCATTTGTTCCCGATACCATCTAATACATGACGTGACAAGAATAAATGAGCTCTATGGTGGCTACAAACAACTTGCTATCTGGCTGTTCAAGATAGGTTGACAGCTTCTCCTTACAACTGACGGCGCGACTAATCGATCTGATGTCTTACAGACATGACGCATGTGCTTAGAGGCCAAGGAAAACTTTTTATCTCCACTGCCTTGTTTATGTCTTGTACGACTGTGAAATGCAAAATAAATAACGGCAGCAGAAAGAAATTGAACTAAATTAATTATATATATATATATATATATATATATATATATATATATACACACACACATACACACACACACACACCAAGACCGTATTTAGCAGAAGGCCGGAGCCTTGAATATGGCAACACTGCATCGGGGGCCTGCTGCCTGTCACGTCTTGACTGCCCTAATCTCTGTAACGTGTACAGATGCAGCTTTAGTGACGTGTACACGTCTACACTGACCAGGACTACCAATGAGCGACCTGCAGCAGGCCTCCAATGTAACGTTGTCACATTCAAGACTCCGGCCTTCTACTAAAGACGGCCATGCTTACACACATATATACTTTGCAAATCATAAAGTATTTACCTGCGCTTACTATGAAGTAGAACTGCAAAGGTGCACACAAGGCGTATGAAAAATAAATGGGTACAGAAATCAGTTCGTGAAGATCACGCGTCCGTATAATTATAGGTAGGGCCTGGTAGTTTTCGCGAAAAGATTTTGGCCCCACTTTGTTTCAGTGTCTTACGTGCACACCTGCAGTTCAACTTCACGGCTATTGACAGAGTGTTTTTGTGCAGAGTCGTTATTCATTTGATTGTGCCAATCAGTACTCTGTTAACTACGACACATCACGTTTGTGATTTGCGGGTTTAACCTCCAGACGCTGTATGTTAAGGCATCCAATCACTGAACACAAAGCAGAGATGCAGGTGCGCACGTAAGGCATTGAAACAAAGTGCTGTAAAAATCTTTTCGCGAAAACTACCGGGCCCTAATTATAGGTACGAGTTAGTGGCGAACAGATATTTGAACCAAATCGTTACAATGCCGTATGTGCACATCTGCAGCTCGCTTAATATTCTGTGATTGGTAAAGATATGCGAAATTCACGTTAATATTTCGTGACAGACTAGACGTCGCTTATCTGTACATATTCGAGCACATACTATACAGAACTGGAAATCTCGCGAATTCATTTGAAGAGAGGTTAGATTTCTAACTATTGTTCATAAGTGATTGGGAGGTTGAAGATGAAATTCTTCCTTGAGGATTGTGAACCAATAGCATATCTGCATAAAAAAACTTAAAAGTTGGACCCGTGACATTTTCGGAGTCCTAACAATATTGTGCTTTCATTTACCGCCTTTTTTATGTAACGTCGGTTATGTTTGTGGCTTATTCACGTGCGATTGATCACTCTACCGTGGAACAGTAAACTATTGGCTCATTGCGTTCCCCGGTTCGAACCACGACATTGAAGGCCAGTGGAAGACGTCAAGCGAGCCGACTACAGCTTACAGACTGGCCTGTTGTCAGAAAATAACACTAAATTTGTACGTCCCTACCGATCGGATGAGTTTCTTTTTGAGTCACTCTTTTTAAGAATTGGAAAAATTGTAACTGTGTCCCAGATACTATAGATAGTGCCATGAACTTTTCGCAAAAAGAATTTTGCCCTAGTTCGTTTCAGTGCCTCACGTACAGTTCTGCATCTAAACTTCATGGTTATTGGCAGCTTAAATGTGTGATGTGACGTCTCTCATTTGACTGTGCCGATCAGAAGACGGTTCCTGCACCACACGTCTGTGATAAGTGGATAACTAGAAACACCTGTTTTTCGTGAAAAGATTGTTCCCCCATTTTGTTTTGGTGCCTTTATGTGCTCATCTGCAGTTCTGCTTCGTGGTCAGTGATTGGATAAATTAACTCTCTGGGGCCTTGGGATTCTACTGGCAAGTCACAGACGTGTGGTGTTGCTGAAACTTTGTTGTAATTGGACGCTGCCAATAATCACGAAGCAGAACTGCACGTGTGCACGTAAGGTACTGAAACAAACTGGGGCAAAATTCTTTTCGCGAAAATTTCATGGACTTAAAGGCCAGTCACGCTCTCTGGTTAGGACAGTGGCAACTAGGAATTGGAGACATTGGCGATTCAATGAGCAACATGCTAGAACCCAATGACCTATGCATAGAGACATGCATAATTCGCGTTATTTTCTCACTGCTGACTAGACTGCAAGTGACTATAGGCTGGTTCGACGTCTCCCGCTGGTCGATATTGTCGTGACTTGCCGCGGAGAATGCTTACACGGTAGAGAGGCCAATCTCCGTAAAGATGTAACACACGTAAATGACAGCACATAAGAGTTCGTGGTCAATTGAATAGCAGATTGTGCTTTGTTATGCATAGGAAAGTGAAGCTTAGTCTGCTACCAAATGAAAACGCGAATTTTGCATGTCTCTACCTATGCATGTTAAAACCCCGTCTAGTCGTTCATTATCTGTTGTTCCAATGAGTAGCTGCTGGTACGCAAATGTTAGAGACTTGAGTACAGATAGGAGAAAGGATTCTTACATGTAGGTCATTGAACTGCGAATGTTTCCTTTCCCTAGGGATTACCTCAGTAGACCAGAAGTCGTCGCGGCTGGCGAACAAGTCTGGCGAGTTCCGCAGTAGTTCACATATTACGTAACTTTTGTTTACGTTGGTTTACTACAACAACCTCGCTAGCTTGTAACGTGCCACAGTTGAACCACCCTCGATGTCTGGTTATACAGTTACCAGCCATAGGATGTATACAGAGCCAGCATGGCAAGGTATTATAATTTCTCGTAGCGTCGTAGGGGATATAATTTATGGGTTTGTTTCAACCATGCTAACTACCCTATAGAAGTGGCTGATTCAAGGTATAACATTCTGGATAGGCTGAATTTAATATTTATGATTTCCAGTTCAGGATAGCTGCATAGGGAGTGGAAAATCGCCATCATATGATTGGGTGACGATTTTTTGACACAGTTTAAATGTTTCTAGACTAATAACAAATAAACGTGTGCAGTTATGAAGTACCATAAATCTTATTAGCAGAGTCAAATGTGAACAGACGAATAACTAAAAAAGGACGTCTGCTACTGCATTTATTCCCACAAAACCGTAACACATTTAAAATTTTAACCTATGAACAATATCACTAGCCGTTACTGCATATAATTCAACATTATCTATAGCATAATTACTGCTTGTACAGTTGGCAACGAAATTGCACGCTATAGTTCCGTGTTTTAAGTACAACAATACTTAAGCAAAATCAACCGAAATCGACATAGTTGTATTTTATATAACCAATAAACTTTTTTTATCGAACTATATAGGTGCCTAGCAACTGTACAATACGCGCAAATATCAAGTGACGTGTTCAGAGAGGTTAGACATTTCCCGTTATGCGCGGAATGATACTAATTGGCTGAAAATAAAACTTTAGCAGGGTTTTTTAGAGTGCTCACTTTATCCTGAGATAACTCTCATTGTGTTGGGGTTTTTAGCTGATAGTCAGAGACGTGTGGAGTCTCACTTACCTTGATCTGATTGGCACAGCAAAGTAAAGTGACAAAGACACACACCCAATAACCATGAAGCAAAGCTGCAGGTGTGCACACAAAGCGTTGAAACAAAATTGGGCGAAAATCTTTTCGCGAAAATCAGGGGTCCCAGCTGAGTTACCGTGGGAACATTTGACTGTCTGCTAGGCTTCAATACAACATGTTCATACCTGACGTACTTCATTCGTCGTTGGTGTGTTGTCACTTGACTGGACCAACGATAACTCTAGCGTCCAGCTACTGAATATTCCCGATTCTTCTTTAAACAAATACATAACTATTCTCCAATGATACAAGACTAAGGCAGCTACAATGTTTTTCAAAATACGGTGGCACGAAAAATTCTGGCGGTTTGCCACCGTCTCTACCTATGCTACTGTTTGCAAATAATGTTTACAACAGGATACATTTGATAGTTTCCAAAATGTATAGGAAATCTGCCAGGGAAACAATTTTACCAAACATGCTGCCTTAATACTGCTACCAAGTGGTGTAAACAAATTTTCAAAATAATTTTTATAGTGTACTCGTCTCGGCTGGACAGTAGCGCCTCCAATCCGACCACACCTGTCCCCAAAAACTGAAACACACCTCCAGGGTGGGGTTTCCTCAGGTGACAGCCAACGGACGAGTTTATCTGATTGGCTCGACTCACATCACTGTGAGAGATGCGTGTCTGGAATTAAAAGTACGTTTAGTCGCCGCGCTGTTAGGAGAAGAGAATTACTTATATTTTACATACTGAAATAGCTGGAGGATGATGTGAGGAGATAATATGTAGTTCAAGATAAATCGACTCTTTTGCAGGTTGTCTCGTCAATAATAGCAATTAAAACACATTTTACTCTGATCTCAGAGGTTAATTTTTGAAGACAGGATCTTATTTTGGTCAGCACTTAACATCGAGGTTTTTAGCGTTGGTGAGGGTGACATGAGGTGAGTATGGAGTAGTGCAGGAATGAAGGAGCGGGGGAAACGGGAGATCCCCGGTTTACTTTTGAATACTCGGTTGAACTATTATTCTGTGTTTATTATTTACACAGATATACAAAACATTGGTAGTAAGACACAAAGTGGCTGGAAGGAAAAAAAGGCCCCAGGCATAGCCGTCTTTAGTAGAAGGCCGCGGCCTTAGATATGGCAACGCCGTCAGGAAGGGTCATTTCAACACTTCTTTTTGCTCTCCAAAGACAATGCCTCTACCTGATTCGTTATTGTGCCATACATACCGGCGAATCAGGGGAAGCCATTGCCGCTAGCGAGACAAAAAATGTGTTAAAATGACCCCTCCTGACAGGGTTGCCAGATCTATGCCGCGGCCTTCTACTGAAGACGGCTATGCCCCAGGCCTACAAGGCGCTCACTTTGTTGTGAATGATTCGCATGTAATAAATGTGAAATAGGAAGCTGGTTGGTGCCTAAGGGACATGAGGCATCAATAGAAAGAAAAATGTCTTCATCCGTCTCCCAGTCACGAAAGAAACACACATGAACGAGAGTTAAAAATTTAACGACGTCTCTTCAAATTAATGCACGAAATTTCCGAGTCTTTATACATGATGTATTTGTTGAAGACATGATATCGAAACTGATATTAAGATGGATACCTCCCCGACGGAAGAAAAAAAGGTCGCCCACGACGCAACTGGCAAGACGACGTAGATGAGGCAATGGAAGAGAGGAACGTGAACATCGAAGAAAGTCTAGATAGAAGAAGATGGCAACTGAGAGAGGGGGGGAGAGAAGAAACGGCGTCAGCTGTAGACAGTCCGTAAAAAGCAGAACGGAGGTTTTGTGTGTGTAAATTTACTTCAGTAAAATATTTTTGCTGTACTGAAAAAAAAAAATCTTACTGGTCATCACAAAATATTTGTCGTTGTGTACACTACCAAACCTTTTGTGATGACCACACAAACGTTTTTGTTGCCCCCAGCAAAGTTTTGCAACGACTACAAACAAATTTTGTTAACTGCTACAATTTTGGTGAGGTCCACATTAACAAAAAATTTTGTTGCCGCCATAGTAATACAGACTTTGTCGCTTATTGGCTGTCCGAGGTTGTTGATACAAGCCCCGTGTCCGTTTGGCTCCTGCATGTTACAGATGTTCCCTATTAGCCTGGCCAATAGCTAACAGGGCAGCCACCTTACGCTGACTGGTGGCAGACGCATCCGCCATATTGCTGGCCAGGGAAGCCATTTTGCTTACTTGTATGACTTGGTTTTCCGTCCTATCGGATATTTCACTTCTGAATTCTAAATCCTTGGATGTAGTTACCGAACGGGTTAAATAAGAAAACAATTATTTTCCAGTTAAGATTTTTTTTTTTCAGCCAGCAAAATATGCTGTAAAAATTGAGTGTTTTTTGCTATCCCTGCGAAATGTTTGCTTTGTGCGATTTGAGAGGTACGCTTGAAGCTGCTGTGAAGAGGATAATGCGGTGGTGTTGGTAGCACTGACGTGTGGCACTTGGCATGGGCGGAGCATAACCTCGGCGGAAGTTCACCAACCTTGGTGCCTTTATGTCTCGTCAATGTGTCACGACCGCCAGCGAGCATGCTCGTAATGTTGAACGGGAAATTGTCGAAAGAGTGGAAGGAAGGAGGTTATTGAGCTCTCGAGGGACAGCCTATAGGAGTTCCCGGACACTCGTCAAACACGGCTTTCTCCCTGAGGGCACACCCGAGGGCGTCGAGATGAAAGATCTTCAACAGCCGGACCCGGACGTAAGAACACGGTCGCCTATATCCAGCCTTCTAGGTTGAGCGAAGAGGAAAAAGCGCAGTTGAGGGGAGTAGTGCCATGTTTCATTCTGCAGTCCACTTGTGGATGAAGCTGCTGTGACTTCACATATCGATTGCAAGTCATTAATAATTTAATAATCGTACAAAATATTGTTCAGTTTCTAATGACATTTTCGTCTATTAAAAAATTAGTAGGGACCCCTGACCTTCACAAAAAGATTGTTGCAACACTTCTGCTTTGCATTCACGCTGAAAAATGTCCTCCGTAAATTCACGGAAACTTATTTTCTTATCCAACAGAAGTTTCCGTAAAACAGTTTCATCACGCGGAAATGAGCAATACCTAAATGTGTATAATGCGACAAATGAATTTTTATCGGTGATTGGTATTAAAATATGTCCGTGATATTTACAACCGTCTGACCCATAAATTTACGATTTTTTTTTCATGCAAGTATTCACAGACTTATGGACATATTACGTATGATTCCATAGTGTATATTTAGTATAGACATTTCCGTATTTTTTGTTTACGGACACTATTTCCGTTTATTAACTATATTTCCATTAAAATCTATAATGGTGTACATGAGAGTATTTCAAATGGTACCGAATGCCAGTGGAATCTTTTAGTATGTTACTACGGAGTACTAAACAACAGTTGCTAAAAACTCTCATAAACATTAGGTGGCACTATTGAAAATAATTTTAGATTTTTAAGGATAAGTAGGCTGCCCCATAAGCGTCCGTTAATTTACGGAAGGCAACTGCCTCCACTAATATGGAAACTCGCTTATTTGTGAGACTTCTATAGAATGCAGGCACAATATTGAGTACGGTCATTTTTTTCAGTTTATTCTCGCAGTTCAACATAATTAATGAAGCAAAATTGTGTTTAACTGCGTTACAAAATAATGTTTCCGTTGATTAAACAGACATTTCCGTAGAATTATACGGAAATTCACGGAAATGATTGACTGTTTTTCAACTCTCTGCGTGTTGGAGTAATACCCGCTAATCACAGACGTGTGGTGCCTAACTGCAACTAGAGCCAGCGATTTTTGGTGAAAAGAATTCTGCAACAACTTGTTTCAATGACTTACATGCACCCCCGCAACTCTAGTTCGTGGTTACTGGCAGAATATAATAGGGCAGAGGCGTGGCTCATTTGACTGTACCAACCAGAACAATGTTACCGTGACACAACACGTCCGTGATATGAGGGTAGGACCCCGAGACTCCGAAAGTTAAAAACTTCCAATTACTGGCCATGAAGCAGAGAAACAGGTGTTCACATAAGGCACTGAAACAAGTTTTTGCAGGATTCTTTTCACCAAAAATCACTGGCTCTAACTATAACCTTGTTATAACTGACACAGTCAAATGAGTGACGCCTCTACATAAACATACGCTGCCGATATCCACGAAGCAGAACAATGCCCCTGCACATTTGACACTGAAACAAAGTGGTGCATGAATATTTTCGCGAACATACATAACTATTTTTTGTATAAAGACGTGTCGTATTTAGGGACCCAGTGAATACAGACAACATTGTTGGCAGAAGTGCTCTGTCGACAATATCGTGGGGAAAATAGCACAGTAAAAATGTTGGATACATATGCAAGAAAACATTTGGCAGAAAATTTGTTAATTTACATATCCACAATCAATTTAACCCGTTTAAAAGAAAATTATTATAGGAACTAAAATAATAATTTAAGTATTGAATTCCCAGAAAGTTAACAAGTTTCATTATGTGATGCCGCAAACTCGTGCATTTAATTGCGGCGCAAGAAATCACGTGTAACGAATTAGTAATTTTGGATAAATAGTTACTCATAAAGTTGGCAAATACCATTATCTAGGATTGTCATTGAGTATTTTATCCATAATTTCTTCTTCATGTTTCATTGCTGTATGTGCACGTGTGCAGTTATGCTTCATAGTTATTGGCAGCATATATTTGTGGAACAACTCTATCACTTGACTGTACCAGTCAGAAAACGATAACTGTAATACCTGGCATCTGTGATTCGCAGTAAACAGTTAGAGTTAAGGTCATGGGTTTACATTTATGCTGTTATTGCGAGTTTAATTTTTTAAACCTCGAAAGGGAGCAGATATCACAAAACCATTACATAGAAACGCTGAAAATTGTTTGTACAACATACCCTAATTTTTTCAAAACATAAGTTTATAAAATCTTGGCTAATTATCGACTAAATTAAATTTTAGTAAAGTCAATAACTAGACAAAATTATAAAAACGTATGTTTAAAAAATCTACGCTGCATAGTAAAAAAATTCCAATATTTTTATGTAACGGTTTACCCAAATTTTTTGCAAACTTTCAGGAATTAAAAAAGAAAAGTTACTAAAATAGCATGACTAGGAGGGACCCTTGACCTTAACACATAAGTACTGATTTACGTTTGAACGAGAACATGATATAGCCTATCAATAGGGCCACGATTTTGTCGCTAAAATATTTTTGCCCCAGTTTGTTTCAGTGGCTCTCGTGCACATCGGCAGATTTGCTTCATGGTTATTGGCAGGGTGTCTTTGTTCAGGCGCGTATCTCGTTTGACTGCACCAATCAGAATAAGAATATTGTGACTCCGTGCGTCTGTAATTTGTCAAGGCAAGTGAGTGTAAAATTATCCAATTACAGGCGATGTAGCAGTCCTGTAGATGTGCACATGACGCATTGAAACCAAATGTTGCAAAAATCTTTTCACCATAAAATCGTGGCTCTACCTATAAAAAATCTGTTTGTCAGTTTTTATTTTTATTTTTTCAAAACAAGAAATTATACTGTTTCGAATAGAAAGTCAATAAACTAAATTTCGTAAGTTACATAATTAGATAAAACCGTAGTATTCACTGCCTTGAAAAAAAAATCACCTAACACGGAGAAGACGATTTTAAACAAAACTGCCGGAAAGATTTTTGATATTTGCTCTTGTTTAGGAGTAACAAATTAACATCTCTAAAAAGGAAAAGCAAGAGAACATGGCCTTAAAAACATGAAGCACAGCTGCAGATGTGAACACATGACATTTAAATAAACAGGTGCACAGAAATTTCCACCACAAGCAGAGGGCCATAGTGATATTCGAAATTGCACTGTTTTTCACATATACTGAAATATCTTGAGTAGAGATCTGCAAAATTCGAGTTAATTTGTTACAGGCTGGACGTCATTGTCCTGAATACGACTTATTACAATCAGTGATTCCATTGGCCACAAGCCTCATGACGTCATTCACGTATGTGACTGCATTACAGGAAGTTGGGCACTCTACTGTTCAATTATTGGACAGAAGCGTTCTCCGCAGTAGGCGCGGGCCGCGGTGGTCGAGGAGTCAGAACTCTCGTCTCCCACCTAGGCGATACGGGTTCGATTCCCGTCGGGGTCGGTCCCCGGATTTTCGCCGGATTGTGCCGGACGACGCCGCTGGTCGGCGGGTTTTCTCGGGGCTCTCCTGTTTCCCTCGCCCTTTCATTCCGGCGCTGCTCCATACTCACCTCACGTCACCCCTCACCAGCGCCGAAGACCTCGATGTTAAGCGCTGACCAAAATCACTTCACTTCCCTCCGCAGCAGGCCACAACGTTGCCCGGCCAATGAAAGACGTGAACTATCTTTCCGTTATTGAGGTCTACTCTACTGCTAGGAAACTAAGTTTACACGTTTCTAGTCATGAGATAGACAAACAGTCTTAGTAAATTAAAGCTATAATAGCACTTGTGGACATTTTTGCACCTATAACACCTTTATGAAAAGGTCGCAAATTACCTTAATTTCTAAAGCTATTTATCTATGCAAAAATCCACTAGTGATATTGGAGTTAACGTTAAATACCTCAAGATATTGTTGTGACTTATTTCCTTTGAAAGAGTTAGAATTTAAAATTCCACTGTACCCCTGATGTACAAATTCTAGGTTTTCAAGCAGTAATAATTATTTTAGAGTAGGCCTACAAATAAAAAGTGTTTGTTTAAAGAACTAATGTAGTGTAAGTGTTCTCTAATATTTTTGCACTAAATCAGATGAAATTGTTAAATTACATTTGAAAAATGTGATAGAATAAATAAAGTGCACTATTTGTTTTACAAATTGAATTTAACGCATAAAGCTAATTTGCCGCAAAAATGTTAAAGACCTTGTGTATTAGATTGGTTCTACAAGCAAAAATTTTATTTATACTTTAAAACCAATATAACGAATTGAAATCCGAGAATTTGCACCTCAGAGGTATGGGCCTTTTGTAGAAGGCCGCGGCCTTAATTCTGGCAACCCAGTCAGGAAGGGTCATTTTAACACTTCTTTTGTCTCGCTAACGGCAATGGCTTTTCCTGATTCGCCGGTATGTAGCCTATGGCACAATAACGAATCAGGTAGAGTCATTGTCTTTGGAGAGCTAAAAATGACCCTTCCTGACAGATTTGCCATATCTAAGGCCCCGGACTTCTACTAAAGACGGCTATGGTAAAATACAAAAATTGTGAAATTTCGACGCTGACTTGTCATTACGTAAAAACTATGAGTCATAACATAATGAGACTCATATGGACGTGTCAACAGATGACTGGTGCATATGAACGTGCGAATCACCAGAGAATCTTGCATAGTTATATCTCATGAGTAATTCATCGAGCAGTCTACGTACACATGTTATATCCACGACGTCCTTGTCATACTGAGTGTGGAGTGTGTTGTCGACCTGCTAGGTACTGCGAAACTTCAGAGAACACTTGGGTTTCTTGTGATGTGTACGAAGAATTACGTCAACACAAAGTTGAACATAGCTCCGGATTACGTACTTACTTGAATTGAACTAACTCAAATCGGAATTTACTCCAATTTCAGTTTTAAGGTTAATATAATAGGAATTAAATGGAGCCAGAAATGAATAAGTTTCGAATGTTCAATACATAATTAATGACTCAATGCCGGATTTACACGTAACCAGGATTTAGTACGAAATCGTACAGGAATTAAACCAATTGATAGTTGGCTCGATTCCGGATTTTCAACAACCTCTTTAGTCTTATCAGACAAGCTAAAACACAATATGACAATGTATTTACGATTACGCGAACAATTACCACTCGTCCCCGGTTAACGGGTTGTGCATGAATTTAAAAATCGTAAGAAGGAAGATGAAAGTTTGGTAAAAGGACAACTGCTGGAGGTCTTTGTTAAGAGCTCAATGAGCAGTGGACGAACCACATATCACGGCAACATTATCTCATTCACATCAGTCGCCATATTGGAATACTGTATTATTCGCTTTTATGAAGTTCTGAGTAGAAATATTTTAAAATTTCCTATTAAAGCGTGAATTATATATTTACCTTGCGCTTCAGTACAAGTATCACAGGTGAACATCTAACGTATATTTAGACTGCATTCAGTCGAGCAAATTAAGAATATAAAATAACATTGCTGGACTGATTGCTGCCTAAATATACGTTAGAAGTTCAACTCCAATACTTTTACTGTAGCACAATGTAAATAGAATTAACGCTATAATAGCAACAGTTCAGTTATTTGTTCCCAGAATTTCAAAACGGTTAAAAATATATTAACTCAATAATGCGACTGAAACGGAACCTTAAAGCCCTTGACAGTTGGCGCATGAACATTGTTACGTCACGTTAGGAGTAAGTTTTTTTAATAAATACTATCAAATGTGTGTTCGATATCTTTGTCTCGAAAAGAAAACATATTTAAAACAATGCTTGTTAATTTTTTTTTCTATATATCATGCTTTGAAACATGGTTTCGGGGCAACTTAAAAGTGGCTGAAAGCGGCTTTCTCAGACTACTGTTGCGTAAAAAAAAAAAAATACCAACTGGGGTCACAAAACTAAAATAAAGAAGCATGCGCTGGACTTTATGTCGCACTCTTCATAAATACAAAAATAGGGTAAAATCTTAAAACCCCATAGGAAATAGCCAATGACGAAAACACAGCACGCCGTTCTCGAGCCCCGCATATAAAGGTGATACAGTTATTGGTGCACACGGTCAGTATAGCTCTTATCGCCTGCCAGATTTCGTACCATAAGGCCTCGCTCTTTAGTTTAGCACTGGTTTCGAATTTTTTTTTAACGCAAATTAATACATATATCAAAAATTCATTCTGGCAGTTTTAACACTCGTATATCAACGTTTGTATATGCATTTTCCTGTCGCAATACACCAAACAGATCTTTAGATTTTTGCCTCTGAAATAGCACATATTTTGTTGTCAAAATGAGGCAAAATTAAGCAAAATATTTTTTTGTTAGCAAACGGTAGAATTTTTTTAAAAAACGCTCTGGCAAAACTGTGTATCGTATGACTGTACACAGTCTCAAATTTTTCCATATAAATTGGTTTAAAAATATTCGAGTTATTTGCAATTGTTTGAAATAAATGAAAGATCATGGCCTTAAGGCCTAGCTCTTTAGTTTTGCTGTAGTATCGATAACATTTTTTTAACGTAAATTAATACATATATCAAAAATTGGTTCTTACAGTTTTAACACTTATATAGCACCGTTTGTATCTTAATATTTCTGTTCCAATACACCGAACGGATTTATTGATTTTTGGCCCTGAAATATCACATATTTTGTTGTCAAAATAAACCAAAATTAAGTAAAATAATTTTTTTCTAACAAATGGTACATTATTTCAAAAAACGCTCTGTCGAAATTGTGTATTGTATGACTGTACATTGTCTCAAATTTTTCCATATAATTTGGTTTTAAAATATTTGAGTTATTTGCAATTGTTTGAAATAAATGAAAGAGCATGGCTGTAAACGCGGCATCTAGTGCCAGCTGTACAGGGTTCTTGAAGAACAGAAAAAATTATGTGATTCAGTGACCTGTATGGTATGTAGACTTCCCCGATACCTAGGGACTCACGATTGTAGCGAATAAAAGATTCCTACATGAACTTATATCAATGTCTTACGTGCACATTTGTGGTTCTGATTTATTGTTACTGGCAGCACGTCTTTGTGGAAAGACGTTTCTCTTTGACTATCCCAATCTGAGTTGAGTTACTGCGATACCGCACGTCTGTGATTCGCAGGAAAACGTTACGACACGCAAGACATCCGATCGCTAGCCACGAACCAGAGCTGCAGATGTGCACTTGAGGCATTTAAATAAACTGGGCACAAATATTTTCACCAAAAATAGAGATCTCTGCAGACTGGAGGCGTAGCCAGGACTTCTGTTCAACAAGGCCAGGGGGGATACGAACTTGAGAATTTTCACAACACAACAAGGGGACATCGATCACACGTCACGAAGCGGGGGATACCAGGGTGCTCTCCCGGAAAATTTCGTTTCAATGTTCAAAATGAAGCAATTTAAGGATTTTCACGTGTCAAACACTCATATTCTTATATTTGAACGGCATAGCGTTCGTTTTAAGGACGTTACTTGTGACTACGTTTTCCACTTGTAAAAATTTTTTAACTGTCATAGTTTTCCCGTAGCGACATGACAAGGACAATTTAATAACATGGTAATAAAAAAACCAAATGTCTTGCTCGAATGAAATAATTTACTCTGAAATGATATTTTATGGACAATATGCTAAAATATTTAAAAACACATAATGAGATTGTACTTAACAAAAAAACCTGAAAATGATGACGATTTTATTTACAGTCATTTAAAAAAAAAATGCAAAAGGACTGTTGTGTGTTTTGAAATATTGGCCGTATTATCTAACTTCAGTGTAAATTATTTCACTGTAGTAAGACACTTGGTTTTTGTTATTACTGTGTTCCCGTAACTTGAGAATTCTGACTGTGGCATGCTGCTACGAAAAAACTGTGAGAGCTAAAAAATTTGTATAATTGGAAAATGTGGCCGCAAGTAACGTCTTTAAAACGAACACTATGTCGTTCAAATATAAGATAGTGAATTTTTGCCACGTGAACAGCCTTAAGCAGTTTTCATACCTAGACCGTGAATATAACACTGCTTATTTTATCTTCGAGCAGTTTATTTTCATATCCACCCCTCTGGCTACACTCCTGCAGATACACGTTTATGCTTACTGAATAGGATGTCAGTCGCTGAATGGTTCAGTGGCGTAGTCAGCATTTGTGTTCGGTGGGGGTTCATTCCTCAGTTGTATTACATTGTGGACTATATTCGCATCCTACGAAATAATCCACTATTTTCCAAATATTTTGTTCGTGATTCTAGAACCGATATTTTGAGTTAATTGTAACACTACTTCAGCTTAGTCTATGTATAATAGAGAAAATAAAATTTGTCATTTCCCTGAATGTGCGATGACTGTTTTGATACGTCGTTCACTTTGCATACTGTAAGCCAATGAAAAGTAAATAACTCAAAGTGCTCGTGCTGCCTGCTTTATTATATGGACTGACTCTATGGGAAATTTCCATTGTGTGAAAAACATTTGTAAGTGTCAGTAAAAGGCTGTGCGTGTTTTTAAAAGGAAGTGACTAATCATGACTCTTGTAGAACATTTTTTTTTCTGATTTTAATATAATTACATTGTCTGGAATATTTATAACTCAGTCACTGAGCACATCTCTAATTAAGAGCTCAAAAGTAGTAAACATGATCGTGGTATTAGAAATAAGAATTTAAATGACTTGCTTTTTGTTAGGTTAGATAAAACCAAAAATAATTTTTAACAGATGGATGTAACTATATTTACTAGATTACCTAAAGGCTATAAATGGATCTGAGAAACATTTTTAATGTGTATTAGAAAAATGACTTGTTAAAGAAACATTTCAAAGGACGGAAGAATGTATGGAAGAAACAACGGTTTACTTAAGAATTCGTGTTTTATTATCATTGTTGTCAACTATGACAATGTCTATTCCAACATCTTATTGTTTGATGAAGATAAACTACTATTACTACGGTTATCCTATATGTGGCAGCGGACAATCAGGGACAATGCGTATCTAGGATTGCCAGATAGGCCTATATCAACTAAATCCACGCACCTCTGTAGACAAGACTATCTCGTCTGAGACTCAGGTAACCTCCTCTCTTCTGCGACTGATGTTGCAGCTCTGCCCTCTCTCGTGACGACAGGTTAACTGACGACGCACGAGGGAATCCCTGACTTGTGTCCGAGTGGGAAGAAAAGAGAGAACAGGGTCTCGACGAGTGTTGAAGTCAAGAGTCACCTAGGGATCCCTTCTACGGACACTTGACGACGAGTGTCAGGCCTTTCTACTCCTCTTTCCACCGAGACCGCCTTCACCAAGCAGCATTCACCACGTCGAACCCAGCAGACAATACCTGACACTTCCTAACTAGGCGTAGGCATACGTACCGAACATAGAATGACGCAGTTCCATGCGCGATTCTCAATAATTTTCGCGAAAAGAATTTTGTCCCAGTTTGTTTTAGCGCCTTATGTACACATCTGAAATTCTGCTTCATGGTTATTGGCAGCGTGTATATGTGAAGAGCCGTATCTCATTTGACTGAGATAATTACAATAACGTTCCTGCAGCACCACACGTCTGTGATTTGCCGGTAGAATACCAAGGCTCGCGAGAGTTAAAATATCCAATCACTGACCTCGAAGCAGAACTTCATATGTGCACGTAAGACACTGAAACGAAATGGGGAAAAATTCTTTTCACTATAAACTGGGGTCCCTAACAATAATCTCTAATGTACTGTACATTGAGTTCACAATTGTTTCACCTTATTTCACTGAGAGAAAAATAAACATGCTGAAAATTTCGTTATAATATAATTAACCCTAGACGCAAAAAAAAAAACGGGTGTTTAAAGTTTAACGCGTGTATCTGTAGCATCGTAGCTCCTAAACAAATGAACCTTTTTTGATTAAGGTTTTTATTGTTTGAAAGGTGACTTGATAGAGAGTGTTCTTAGCTATGAATCAAGAAAATATTTTCAGCCGTTTGCAGATCATCAGCTGTTTCCTACTTGTTGAAGGGATGTGAGCAACTTCTACTGGTCTGATATATTATAAATGCAGTACTGTATCCTGTGACTTCAATAATATTACAATAACATGGTCATCTTGACCTGATGCTGCAGCATCATCTGGAATCTACAGGATACCCAACTCCACACCACCTTACAGTTTTTTTTTTAATTTAATTTTTATTTGTTTTTGTTACAAGTTACTAACGACCACCTGAATTCGCGGTGAAGTGGGACAACCTGCAGTTCGGAGTATTGCAGGGTAAGATATAATTACCTCTAAATAAAAAGGAATTGATTCACGTGCCGTCCCTCTCGAAATATGTACAGCAATATTGACGGCACACTAACCCATACTACATGAATTTCACGTCTATCCCAGACTAGCACAAACGTGTAAATTACCTTTTTGAAAACAATGATTTTTGTTCCGACCGAATTCAGGCAGCATCAGATACGATTGGATAATCCCGAAACAGCCTTTCACCAAGATGTGATTTTAAGTTGCCCACACAAATATAAATTGGACAAGACTAAGTCCAAACTGTATAGAGGTTGACACACATTGTATAATTGAAAGGACTGAGGAAGTGTGTTACCAATGTGTTCAATGTTACGTATGGTGTGGTTGTGAAAGAACTCAACACCTCTAGGCAGACGACCTAACACATGCATGCGAATTGTCCTCTTTACCGTTGTTATGTAGCTAATTAGCTGCCAGTTGTGGTTGTTTCTCATTGAGCATAAGCTCAATTTGACCGTGACCCAGTATCGTCAGGGTGGGCCAGTTAGAATCCCTGCACAGTGCGTACTGATAACTAGGGCTAGGAATATTTCGCGAGTTCAACGACCAACATACTAAATCATCCTGTGTATACCGAAGCACTACCATTTGTCCATTACCTGCTACTCATTCAGACAGCAGACAACAGACGGGGCTTGAGTATGCATAGGACATTGGATTCTAGCATGCAGGTCAATGATCTCGCGAATTATTCCTAGCCCTTCTGATAAGTTAAGTTTTCATATAACACTAATCGGGCCGCAGTCGGCTCAGTTGCTAGATCACTCGCCTTCTACCAAGGCGATCCGGGTTTTATTACCTGGCTGGGTCAAACCGCGGATTTTCGTGTGTGTAAATCGTGCTGGACGACGCCACCGGTCGGCGGGTTTTCTCGGGGATCTTCCGTTTCCCGCTGCCTTCATTCCGGCGCTGCTCCACACTTACCTCATATCACCCCTCACCAGCGCTAAAGATCTAGATGTTACGTGCTGACAAAAATATCTTCACTTTATGTAACACTGATTCACTAATAAAACCTAAAAGATCGCTTCTTCTTAGATAATCTTAATTTGCGACCGCGGAAAAAAAAAGCGAGGAAAACACTCAACACTCGCTGACAACCGCAATAGTAATGGCTGTTAAATGCCGGGCAGCTGTTTGGCGGTGGAAGCAATTAAAGTACGCTTAGCGCAGTGGACTGGACAAATCTGTTTGTATTTGATGTTTTAAAGATAAAAAGTGGATATAGTATCACCATCAATTAACACGTAACTAAAAGTTAGTTACTCTTTTCTATAGTACACGCGGGCGAAGCCGCAAAGGTACAGCTAGTAATTTTATAATATTATTTACTGAGAACTCAGACGCTACCATTTTAGTGCGGTACTGTCTACACACTTTGCTGATTGGTACGAAGGTAGTTTTGTTTACAGTTAAAGGTAGCAGGAAACTATACATTATATTAAAAAAAAATGTCTCTAGGATTACAAAAGTGTTCACTTTATCCTGTGTCGATTATACCAAGATTCCGTACTTTTGGCAACGCTGTCATGTCCTTGGCAGCGTAAGGCACTGCTTTGACTATCATTCTCCGTGTTAACTTCACATACTTTCACTGCATCAAAAATCATCTGTAAATCAGCAATTGATGGTGGCACCCACGTTTCATTATAACAAGCGATAGTTTCAAGGCAAACGTTCGTATGTTCGTCAAAGCGCTGAAAGCATTGCAGATGTGTTGTCAATTGAGGATATTGTCCACAACGAATATCTTTGCGATGTTGGGTTTAATATTTTAGCTATGTTCGTCAATAACATCCGTCACTGTCTTTGAATGGGACAGAATAACGTACTATACTATTGTGGACATACGCCATTGCAACATTATGGCGTCTCAGTAATCTTAGTATGAGACTAAGATAAAAAAACGAAAAAAAAAAAAAAGAAGAAGAAGAGAAAACTAGTCTAGATTGGCTGTGCTGTAAACACATCTGTACTAAAACAACAGAACGAGGAAGATCACATGACGAATAAATCAACAACAAATAAAGAAAAATAGAAGTCGAAAGACAAACCAAATAATCTGTAAAACCCAGGACATCACAATTAGGACGGCACAGACAATAGTGGGACTAAGACAAAATTGGACACACGACAGGATAACAACGACGACGTCACAGACAACAGACTGACGACACAACGATGACGACAAAAAATAACACAGTATATCTACAAGACCTACTTTCGAAGACGTTTCGGGAGCTGACCTCTGCTCCCGTCGTCAGGTGAAGTAAAAAATTGGCCAGTATTTATAGTCTGCAGTTCTGCTCCTAACATCCGCTGATCCGTCAGGTCCGGGAGGGCATGGGTTCCATTTCCGGTGCGGCTACCATGATTCCAGGTTTTCATGGTTTTACAAAATTACTCCAGGCGACTGCTAGATTGATTTCCTTAATACAGGTCAAGACAGCCTTCCTGGCTGTTCCTGATTGTCATCTAATTACATCTCTAATGAACTCGTCAATGATATGCTGCAGAACCGCTAGATTTTAGGATGTCAGTAGAAAAAAAATTAAAAAATGAGTAATCCTTGTAAACTGTATTTGTCATCTTTATGAGCAAACAACATAAGCAAACTTTATACCAAACTGAGTTTTGGGTGGTAAAATTTCGTACAGAGGTAAGGATACGTATTTTTAAACCACATCTCTATATATAAAAATGAAAGCTTACTGACTGACTGACTGAATGACTGACTGACATATCAGGTCGTAGGCGAGCACTAAGACGGGATTTTTTTAAATTCGACCTCTAAGTGGGTGAAAAGGGGTGAAATGTGTGTCCGAAGAAACGTCGATAGAACTCGAATCCGAAAACCAATCGTCGTGATTTTTACTTTAATAGGACACTCGTAAAATGCATATTAGCCATTTTAAGGATTTTTCGAATTTCAACATTTAAGGGGGTGAAAAGGCCTTAAATGTGTTTCCAATCAACTATCGATATCTATCGAACCCTTCGGGATAGAGAGTTGATATTCACTTCCAAATATTGCTTACGTAAATACCCAAAAAGGAGTTTTAGGTTTTTTTTAAATTCGACCCCCAGACAGTAAAAAGGGGCAAAATATGTTTTATATGAATCGTCTATATCTTTGAAACACAATTGGCTATCGTCGTGATTTTAACTTTAATTGGTTACTTTTACAAATGTCTATGACAGGACTCAAAGACGTTTCGAAATTCTTTATTTAAAGGGGTGAAAATACATTAAATGTGTTTTCGATTATCCTTTCATATCTATTGAATCAATCGAGATATCGAAGAGCTCTTTGCTTTAAATTGGTGCTTTAGTAAATATTCCAAGTACCATTTAAAATATATTTTCTGAATTCGGCCCTAAACTGGTTAAAAAAAGAGGTAATATGAGTTTTCGACTCACATTCGATATATATCGATCCCATAGCTTTTTATATAGCGACATGATGTTTGTTTAGGATTGATGCTTACTCAAATACCTAAAAAGTTATTTCAGGAATTTTCGAAATTCGCCACCTAAGGACTTGAAAAAGGGTGAAAAGTGGTGAAAAGTGTTTTCAGTTAATCGTCTATATGTCTTGAACCCAGCGGGCTAATGTTGTGTTTTTTACGTCCACGAGATACCAATAAAGTATTCTAAAACGTGATTCAAGGGTTTTTCGAAATTTACTCTCTTAGGTGGTGAAAAGACCTTGAATGTGTTTTAGATAAATCCTCGATATCTATCGAACCCGTCGAGATATACAATTAATTTTTGCTTCAGGATGATGATTACAGAA
>PNEQ01052262.1:7574-67574 GCA_003012365.1 Medauroidea extradentata
TCCATCGAAAAAAAATTGTTGATACAAAGCACTTCACTTATAACTAACAATATTATTTTGTTGACAAGTTGTAACTAGTTGTTTGTTTACACAAAATATTTATTCGACGTCCTGTAGTAACCAAATATACGTCTGGCACAAACAAATTGCGTTTAAATGAATAATTTGGTCGAGGGAAATAATTAATTTTGTTTGAAGGTATTACCAACAAAATATTGTTTAGCTGAAGTAAACATCACCCAAACAAATATATTTAGTATAATGAAACAATTCTTTCTCTCAGTGTAATATTTTATCATAATGTGAAATATTTGAGAACGCGTTATTCTGAAGTTCAATAACCCTTGGCACACATATTCTACTTAGTCTGTTAATTTGACTTTTGCGTATTTCGTTTATTATTTGGTACTACTTTGAAAACGGTGGCCAATTTTAATATTTATGTTAGAAAGATATTTTTAAAATGTATCACCCCATTTTATCAAACTCGATACGCGTTTATTGCATCGTAAGCTGACTTATCTTTTGTACATTTCGTTAATCATACGTACAAATTTATATTATTTTTTTAATGTTCCTTGATGTACGTAAACGATTTTAACTTTCAGAGTAAATTTGATCCCATTTTGAGGAAAGTATAGACCTACTTATCAGTCATTCTGGTAACTTCTTGTCTTTTATCTGAAATCACATGAACTGTTTCCCTTCCTTTCAAACTATGTAAAATACGGTGATGTAACGCCTTGCCTTCAACTTGCGTGATATATTCTGTTTACATTTTTACTACGTGTCTCATTTTTCGTCATGTAATAGATAAAAATTAATTGCCCATTCCTTGAAATACAATTATTACTCTACATATATTGTTCATTTTATTCTTATTTTAAACGTTCTTAAGAACAATTTTAAAATTTCTAGTACCGACAGTAAAACATTTTCCATGCAACGTCCTACCACAGTATTTTTCGTATTTTTGGTTCTTAGCGAGGAGGCCGAACATTAAGAGGCTGTGTCACATCTTTGTTAATATCATTAGTTTTGTTTAATAAATGAAGTCTGTGGCGAAAAACCGGCAGTGTTTATTTATAGGACCATGAAATTGTACTATTAGGTGCGAATTATTGAATGAAATCGGTACTGGGAAAAGTTTTAGTGATTATTATTTGGTGAGAGAGAATTTATATCTTAAAATTTAAATTAGCCTAAATATTTCGTAGTTACACTTTAATTTTCCGAATTCAATGTATGTAATGAAAGATAAAGTAATAAGCTACGTCCATATTTAAAAAATGTCAATTAAACCAAGCCAAATTTTTAATCAGGAAAGAATTAAGAAAAATTCAAAATAATAAGTTACGCGGGCTCTTTTTAACATGTTTTACTCGCATTGGGAGAAACCAAGTCTTATTCCCGGCTCTGCCATTCTGCTTAAAAGTGCCCACACACTTGGGCGCATCGGTGCGCGGCGCGGCAGCAAGGTGAGTTCGCACACTTCGGCACGCGCTACGCCCCTCCGCTCTTCGCCCAAGTGCGCAGGGACACTTGGGCGCAGCGGAGCGCGGCGCTGCAGCAGGGTGAGTTCGCACACTTCGGCGCGCACTACGCCCCTCCGCTCTTCGCCCAAGTGCGCGGGGACACTTGGGTGCTGCGGAGCGCGGCGCGGTAGCAGGGTGAGTTCGCACACTTGGACGCGCGCTGCGCCCCTCTGCTCTTCGCCCAAGTGCGCGGGGACACTTGGGCGCAGCGGAGCGCGGCGCTGCAGCAGGGTGAGTTCGCACACTTCGGCGCGCACTACGCCCCTCCGCTCTTCGCCCAAGTGCGCGGGGACACTTGGGTGCTGCGGAGCGCGGCGCGGTAGCAGGGTGAGTTCGCACACTTGGACGCGCGCTGCGCCCCTCCGCTCTTCGACCATGTGCGCGGGGACATTTGGTCGCAGTGGGGCGTGGCGTGGCAGCAGTGTGAGTTCGCAGACTTGGACGCGTGCTACACCCCTCCGCTCTTAGCCCAAGTGCGCGGGGACACTTGGGCGCGGCGGATCGCAGCGACTTTTTCCCCGTGGTTCAGTTACACGCAAATAAAAAGATCCCTGCTGCCCCGCCCAAGTGTGTGGGCGCCTTTAAACTTTCCGTAGGTTTCCGGTTTCTCTCGATGCGACCGCTGCGCTTTCTTTAAAGCACATTCCCGAATTTTCTCCGTCTTGTTCTAGTGTACATTGTATATGCCTGCCTCTCATTACCTTGCTGTCGTCGAGAAGAATAGTAGAGCTAACTTATTTTTAAGTTATATTTGTGGCGTTATATCGAAATGTTTGGCGGCTTATTGAACTAAATCATGTAATGCAACGACCATTTTTTAACTTTGATGAGAGATTATGCAAAAACTATGCGGCCTATTTTTGAACAATGTTTGGCACAAATATAAAAAAATAATAATATTTTCGGGACCAACACCCTATTGGCTACTGCATAGCTCGACGGAACGTTATAACACAGTGTTCACCGTAAACTAGGAACTCATAACAATCCATATTAAGTTTTTCTTTAGATTAATTTATAACTTATCCACGCTTTTGAAAATAAAAACATATAAACGAGTACTAAATAAATTAAGTTATCCAATATAAAACTTCAAAGACCAATATCATAGAATTTAAATGCTCTTTAAATGCTCTTAAGAAGCCCGGCCAACTGGTAACATTATTTGACGTCACTATAACAATTTGTTTCTATTTCTACGCAGATTGCGAGCTTCGAAAGCTACAACTAGTGGCTCAGCTTATGGGAACTTCCCAGCCTCTGCGACCCTAAAGGCCTGTTTCACAAACACTTCCTAAATTTTAAGTATGCCTTAAATATTATGGGTTACCTAGCACGATTTAGTGTTTCATCAACATTTAAGATGCGCTTAAATGTCTTAAGCATCGCGTAAGTTAGACGCCCGAATCGAATACCTAAGTAGTTACGTATCTGTTTAACATAAAGATATGCCATTTATAACGAAAGGAAAATGGAAGCTGCCTAGGAATTAAAATATGTTGTATCTGTGATATGGTTTTTGAAGAATCATAAAAACCATTTTTATAAAGGTAATCGTTGTCATGATTATCAATTGGCATTTCGCTGTGAAAAAACTAATGGAAATTGAAACTTGTAAGTATATTTTAATGGTTACACAATATCAGCGAGGCCCTATTATGTTTGTTATGTACGGTCTATAAAAATTACGAGTGCGGGGTGAACTGTACGTAACCACGCAATCACGTGTAATCTTCAGCTGTTTTAAACTAATCAATCTAACTCATATAATTTAATTTACCAATCATTTAACTTTACGATATAGTCAATATCAAATCACAATATTGGTAAACGAGACATTTTTTAGTCTTGAGTTATTTTCTTTTGAGTATTCTGATTGGCTGGCTACCACACTTGATTCCGTGGTTGATGTACCAACCTGTGAAAATTTTCTACTTTAAAAAATTTAAGCTGGCCTAGCTAAGTTAAATCTAACAAAGTCGTGTTCGTAATGGTGAAACACTCATCACTCGGGAGACAGTTTTAAGCGATGCTTTAACTTAAGCACTGCCAATATATGTAGTTTAGGGCGAGTTGGTGAAACCGGCCATAAGTGTACTATATCATTTCACTCGTCTTCGCATCCCCTACAACGTGACGTGACGAAGAGCTTCAAACGTTATTAAGTGACATCCTGTATTATCTCAAACACCACTCTTTGATACATTTTTCGAGATAAATTATTTAAAATGATGGACATATGTTTAGAAATGTCGAAATTGTTATGTTGAATGCATTAAAACAGTGAATGTTACTGCATTCCTCATGTTTTCGAAATATGCTACTTGTGTATTGTAAATGAATTTAATCATAGTACATTTGTGTAAATTTTTTGTGAAATACCATTACTCACAAATTCGCGTCTAAAGATGTCAGTCGCTTCTGTTTATAGTCAGTTAGTCAGTTGAGACTGCTTCAATCTTGCATTGTCCATTCAGAACCTAGCATTGCGTTCCTGCCAGCAAGCCACGCATACCAATTTGCGACCTCCCTTCCTCATTTATTCGCACGTGTTCAGCCTGCTGCGGTTGTCGCGAAATTCATTGCAGTCACCATATTTAGCTTCTCTCTCTCTCTTTATCCTCTTTTTTATCGGTTGGCCCACGTACTATTTGTGATGTCACGGACCACGGCAGAATATTTTTGCCAAGTACCTTTCGTTCAAAACAAATAAGTTTTTCTACGTCACGTTTTCAGGATTCCCATTCCGGGTACCAGTACAGAATGGTGGATTAAACTGTCGCACAAGCTGAGCTAAAGCTCTCTTGTCAAACTGTCAATTGTACTTAACTTTGGGGTGTATTTATTTAAAATTTAAAAATAAGTTTAAAAATGGACTCGTGTAAATAAAATAATGTTCCATAGTTACGTATAACATCAACTTTACAACCAATATGCAAATAATTTTAATGAACTAGAATTTTATTCAATTACACATTATTTCCGTATCAAATACTGTTCAATTTAAGCAGAACATTTCAGTGCCTTTCAAAATCATTACGAAGCTATAAAAATTCGAATAGTGAACTGATATTTTATGGTCATATAAGGAGCTATTTCCTGTATTTTTGGTTGTAAGTATTAGATAGGAAATATTTTTTTGTGGCCAGTAAAGGTTTGTGTTAGTGTAGGATCCTTAATTTATTCTTACTCATAATTTATCACTTAATTATGAGCACGTAGTCGTACACAACACTTATGAAATTTATTTTATTCCAAGTTGGTATTCTGACTCTTTCATTATTAAATGCATTCTATAGTATATAATTAACTAGTTTTAATGCTAACATAATACACGAAAGAAGACGAAGTACGGAGAACACCAAATTAATTTCCCAGTCACTTTTTCTCATCAAATGTATAAGTGTTTCAAGCATGATTTCAGAAGCATTATTTCAGAAAATGTAGCTAGTAGCCTATGATACGCTATGGTTACAGTTACGCAAAACAGTGCCGCATTAAGCTTCGTATGTACGAAGAGACATTTTTGTTCTCGTAAGGACATACTTTCATTTGTTTCCCTTTTAAAAGTGGTATGTGTGAAACATGTCCGTTATACATTAGCAATATTATTTTTAGCTATATCATTTTGTATGTCCTGTATACTTTCAAATTAACCCGATAAGGTTAGCTACACAACTTTATTTACTTCAAACATTGATAAATGTGGTAGGCTAATTTGTCATCGCAAGAGAAATATCCATACAGTATAGCCACTACTATACACGTAAATTTGTCTACTAAATGTTTATTATATAACACGCGTTATCGCGTCAGTTCATTCCGAAAAACGTTAAAATGTATGCCCGTTGTAACAGACTTATTGTCATTGGGTATTATAAATATAACCAATAGATTAAAAATGTATTGTGTAATATGATACACGGTTCATTTGTCAGTAGATTATAAAAGTCAGCAATAATTTCACCAGTGTGGTTGAAGTATCAATCCAAGCGTTAAAACAATTAATTAAAATAACCGTCGTGTAAACTCGGAGGCATCTAAGACAGAACTGTTTGTACGAGTCAGAGACTTTAGTTCGTTTTGAACTTATATTTTAAACGAAAGCCCATGTATAAGTTTCCAAAATTGAATTATTCGATAGTAATATATTAGTCCCAACTATTGTGTGTTAGCAATGATAAGACGAAACTTTGAGCGTCTACTTCTCATTAGGGTTATGTGCTAGAACTGTTTACGACTCAATTAAACTGACGCTTATATATAGCTACGATTTTTCAGTTTACGAGAATACCTGACACTTTAACAGATTTTACCCAAATTCTTGTACGATATTTTTCCAGAAATACTGTGTTGTGTAGACCTATTTGGTGGCATCGTGAAGACGTTGCAGCACTCTTTATTGTGTCTGTTCAAAATAATCTTAACACAATTTTAGCGATAAGTGAATTAGATTAAGTTATCAAGAACGGTTGCAACCTTGACTCCTATAGACATGCCCTTAGAATTTTTCCACGGCGGTTGCGTACTTTGTTCAATTAACCAAATTCCAGTCCAGTTTTAAGAAACATTTTTATTTTTTGAATAGTGACAATTTACGCACCGATCACAGCAACCACGCTTTTTTTTTAGGAATTTGCCAACTTTAATATGTACTTGTATTATAGCGATTTGTAGTCAAAATTCGGCACTTCTTTGACAAGGTGGAATGGCATCATATCATTAATACAAATTAAAACTATCAGTCAGTAACATACTCAGTATACTTACCAGAAATAAAAAACATCAACACTACATTTTCATAGCAGTAACCAGCAATAAACAAACTATTTTTACTCTCATATATTCACCCAACTCACTTCCGTAAAATTTAATAAGTAATAAATATATCGTCACCATGACTCATTCACGCCCCTTTCGATCTGTGCTCCATACACACCCATATTATCTGTATTACCCGACAACTTTCCTTACACATGCATGAGACATCTCAGTATTTCTTGCGGGTTTTATTTGAAATGGTATGTGGTATGTACTGTTTTATGTTATAAAATGTTGGCACCTAAGATAAATATATTCGCATACTAATTTACTTATGTGAGTAGGCGTACACATTCCTTGCCTATTACTCGATCTGAAGGTTAGAGAGCATAATTTTTAGCAGTGGGTTATTTAAATAAATTACTTTACTAAAATGCAAACATTATTACTATTGATTAGAATAAAAATGTATTAACAAATAAGTAGGTAAAGGTAATTTTATATAGTTCAGTGCAAAGAGGTATTGTGAGGGTATCTACACTTACGTATAAGTGTTACTGTTTTTCAAAATTTTATTCAATCCTACGACTTACCAAAAAGTGTTATGGCTGCAAAAAAAATAGCTTAGATTATATGACCTAACAAATCTTTGTGTCTGGTATATTAAAGGGAGGTGTCTGCTTTCTTCAAAAGTTATTTTGTCCTCCGTTCTCATTATACTGTTTTATAAATTGGGTAAAATAGCTTATCCGGTCCATCTAATTCAGTATGATGATAAAATATTTTCAGGGTGTGTTTCAAAGAACTTCGATATTTCAATACGCATTAGTTGTATTCTTCAAAAATATAAATGAGATCTCATTTGCTTCAGTTTTTGCCTGCCAGACTCTGACCAATCACAGTGAGGTAAGTGTAGGGCTTAACATTTCGTCGGCAGCGAGATCATTTTCCAATACATTGAACTAGGAAATAATTGGCCTCCCGAATGCACATTATTATTTTACCCGTACACCACCTCGTTTGGACCAATCTCACTGTGACGTAACACTAATATTTGTTTTTAAGTATAACTTAATGTTTTAAAAATTCTAAATAAAATGTATACTCTTGTAAAACAACAAAAAAACTAAATAATATTACTTACACTTCAACGCAATATTATAAATTGTGTGAGATCATAATTTAACCGAGTGTATTATATCATAGAATCGTAAACCGTATTTGCATAAATTTGATGTTTATATACAAGATTTACTACAACAGTTTTTTTTGTTAACTGAGTGTACCTCAGGTTGTGCAGAAACAACACACTTGCGGGGGAGGGGGGTGAAGAGGGGTGTTAGAGAGGGGCGACGCCTCCCCACGACACATCCGCCGTGGCGAATTATACGCTGCGCCGGCCTTATCGAACCCTGCCACATCCCGCAAACAAACAATCTGACGGCTCCCCAACCCTCTCCCCCAGCTCCAACCCTTTCTCGCTTGCTTGTTTGCGCAAGGTATTAATTTCTCCACCCTTCCCCCGACATGGACCATCCTTCTCTTCCTAGCGCCATGCAGATGGCCCCGCCACGCCGGACCTCTGCCAACTGGAGCGCTCCAGTCTGCCAACCTTCCCAGCTGAAGACGCAGCCACCCTTTTCCTCCTTGTTCCCGTGCCTTAATGAGTATTCTCTGGGCACTAACTTCAGTTAAGCTAATAGACCTTCTCGGTGTTCCAACCCCTTTCGCCCATATTTGGACCTCAATTCTTGAGAACTTTGTTTCAAACTACTGTGAAGTACATTACCATAACAGCCTCGGTAATCAAGGTACTGAGAAGCTGGTTGAAACAATGAACTAGGTTCTGAATAAGATAAGTGTCTTACTACAGACGTATTTTATTAAGTTATCACATTTCCTGTTTTGTATCAAATGACCATCAAAGCGTGGCTTAAACTTGTCCGCGCGTATTTCAGTAAGTTCTTATCACCTGTAAATTCCCCAATTTTTGCTTAGTCAGATTACTTTTTTTTTTCAATTCCGAGTAAGGTGATAAGTACGCTTTTCCACTGATAATGAATTCAGGTCAGCTACCTGTAACATCATGATGGATCCAGGACAGACGTTTCACATCAGCTGTATAAATACTTATGTCTCTGAGAACAGCTGTTAGTTCTGTATCTACTGTCGTGACAGTCAGCAATGTACATTTGGAACGTTATTGAATATTACTATAAACGTTGTCCTCAAAGACTCAGCATACATTGCAACTTGCATCGTTGAATGCTACCGCGCTTCTTAAAGCTTAGAGTCAGACATCTCGTATTTCTTGTCAAAAGCTACTGTCACTGAAATTTAATTAGGTATTCTATATTGTAGTCAACCCATACTCGCTTGGACACAATAATTGCAGGTTATTCATACACGGTGTAAACCAGCTCATATCGGTAAGATTTTCTGTATATTTGTCCAACTCATCGCCAACAGTTCCATTTGGTACGATTTTTGGGAACGTAGTGCTAATCAACTCCAGTTTATACCTAGGGAATGAAATTTCCCACAACTGAAACTAGCTAACCTGGATATTAACTAAACTGTCAGTAATCGAAGTTCTCCCAGGAAAACAACCAAAAGGTTTATGCACAGGAGTTCCGAAAGTTCTGTTCGTTCCTTACTGCAAAAAATTAGGTACGGGAATCAACAAAAGTGAATAAATTATTCAGGTAACTTAAGATCGGTGTTGTGCAAATTAACAGAGGAAATCTCTCGGTTAATTCTATAGCTATGTATCATATAAAACGTACCACTCGCTCTACACACAGGAGACAGTCTGTTAACGTCAGAAGACTACACGTCGAGTAGTTTACCCAAAGGCATGTGTTGAATGTGAAGAGTTTGTAAATGTGAACCTTGACTCTTGCACACCACCAGCGTTTGAAATTCATACTCGATGTATTCTCTCCACACATTTGCAGTAATTTCATGAGACTACACCGTCTTTCGACGAACTATCTTGTCAAATGACACACATATTATAAATGTGTTAACAATCTGTTAAGAGTGTGTCATTCACAGGTTTTTTAAAAGGTAAAGGGTACCCCTACCCAGTAGTTTTTCCAAGTATGCATGTACTAGTAAAGAAAAGGCTGAATTCAATTATGCATACAAATTTGTTCTGTTTCATTCGATCTTGTATATAGTGCTGAATTATCCTATCATATTTTGTTTCATAATATACATGCGCTTAAACCATTTAAAATATATTTTATATTGTTTTCAGTTAACTGTACCACAGTTTGCTGTTCTTCGCATTTAAATTACTGTAATTCTAAATTATTTTATATTACGACAGAGAGTTGAAACAAATATTACACGTTGTTAGTTGTATTTAGAAGTATACGTATAAAATTATCAACTCTGTGGCGAAATATACAAGTTCTTTATAAAATATTACAATGTGAATCAATACTTATATTTATACAAAACATATTCACCGCTAGGTGGTTTCGATTACGTCGGGAAATTATAAATATAAAGTAACCTATCATCGGGTAAGCCCTTAATCTGGCCAAAGCGAAGTTTAAATATAATAGCTGCGGGAAAAATAAACACCACAACCTGAGCGACTACTGTGTTGTTTGCCAGTTTTTTTTACTTCATTTTCGATTTGTTTCGTTGCATTTCCAATTAAAAGCGCGTCCATATGGCCGCACACTAACGAGGCATGTGAGCAAACATCAATTAATACGCGGAAGCGCGGCCGCGAATTGAGGACAGCGTGGCACGGTCATAGGTGAGCTCATTAGCAGGGCGTCTCATTATTTGCTGTAATTAGGTGCAGATTAAAACTTGGAATTTTAAGCTTATTACGGCTTGCGAGGACACCGCTGACGGCAGTGGGGAGTGGTTGTTTAGAACTCTGAAGGTACGCCGGGCCCGTTCTAATTACTTCTCCACCTGTTCGCGAAAATGCCTCTGAAGTTTATATCTGCAAGTTTTTGTACGCGAGTTCTGGAAATACCCGGGATATGTTGCAGTGAGAGTTTTGAAATTATTTCAGGAACTTTTCAGTTGGCAGGCATGTGCTTTAACTTGTTTGTGGCTGACAACCGCTCATCCACTACGACTGCAGGGAACATAAAAGGAGTAAGCGTTAGGTACTACTCGACCACGACAACTAGTCCCGCGGGGAAAATGTGAACTACTGCTGTGTTATCCTTGATGACCGCGTGCAACTGGTGTGGGGCACCACAGCACCGGCCATAACACTGTGGCACAGGCAGATGGCTCGGTTTTCGCCGCGCTACGTCTCCACTGACCGTGTGCCATGAACTCGTGTCAGGCGCAGTACATTTCCCCTTCCTGTGACGTGTCTACCTCTACTAGCGCCACGCCATCCATCTCATGTTTTAAATTTGTCAGGAACCGATCTAACAGCTTTTTTTATTTATAAAATGTATATCTCTACACCTTTTAGACACTGTTCATTTTTTTATGTTGTTAAAACAAGTTGGTTTGTAATTCGTATTTTTAAAACATATATTTTTAAAGTAAATTTTATGTGTAGCATTACTTTCAACTATTTTCTCTTCATGGACTAAAATAAATTTTCTAAATACTTTTTAATAACCTGTTTCCATACAAAATGGGTGTCGCAGATATCGCAGTGGTTGAAGCATAAGATCAGGGCTAAATTCCGGGCAAGGTCGGACCCCGTATATTCCACATGTAGGAAGCGTGGCGGACGTTACTGCTGGCCGGTTGGGGCTCTCCCGTTTCCCACGTTAACATTCCGTTTCTTCTCAGTTGCACGGTTTCATTTCATGTCATCCTCCAGGGCTCCGATTAAATATCGCTATCCTTCTATTTGCACAGACGAGCGCAACGCAAGTGCAGAGCACCTTAAACCGGTCTTCTGTGGAGTTACGTGAGTAAGTAATTCCAATGCAGGGCAACCAGACGCAACGCAGGTGCCGATTTTGCGTTGCACACATAAAAAGCGATATTTAATCAGCATACGCGTACTAGCGCCATATCAGAAGTTTGATCTTGGGATCTGCCCTACATTTGGGGGAACCCTCCCTATTTACTAATTATTTATTTATATGCTTCACAATATTAGCTCATTCTATCGTGATGCATTCTCTTTATAGGTAGTTCACGATAAAGTGAGCACATTTAAGGAGAACCTATTCTAGAAAAACGATTTTTAAATTTTATTTATGGTGATCTCAGACATTAATTTTTTTATTACGGTACAATCTATACACTGTGATAATTATCCAGTTTGCTTTGTTTGTATTTCAAAGTGGCTGGAAACTACAAACTAACTGAAAATAAAAAGTAATTACTATTTCAAAAGTCCTCTCTTTATCCTGAATCGCATATGGTTCGTTAGTCAGATTTTTGCTATACGACCGATGTTCGTAGAGCGTCATGTAACAAGAACTTCAAAATGTGTGTTCACTGTAAAATATCCGATTCCATGCAAAAACTATTGTTTGGAAATGAAATACTGATATATTATCACAAACCTACTTAAAAGCCTGGCGCAAGAGTGACATTTGTTTAAATTTTATTTTCCTTACATTTGATTTTTATTTTTACTGTAATGTTGTTGTTTGAGATATCATAACCCTACAACGTATGTTACAAGTTTTGTCATTTCTGTTTTTATCTACAGCTCATGTATATGTATAACAACGTTTTTATAATAGTTAACTTCCAGTCGAATGCAAGAAAAAATAATTTTTTGTTCGATCACTAATGCCAAGTTATATTTAAATCAACGTTTCATAGAGCTGTTTGTATAAGTTTTTAAAACAATTAAATAAACGAAAAAAATTCAAGGTATACTTAAGGATCCCTTCCCACAGAAACCTTACATAGTGCTATTTTTTAATTCCAAATGAGAATGTTTTGTATACAAAAAAGTTATATAAGTATGAAATTTAAGCAATATAAACATAAACGAAAATTTTATAATCGTAAAACAAGTACATGTTTACAAATAGCCAGCATAATAACGGTACCATAATAAAATTTGAACGCCTACTAAAATAAAAATAAATATTTACTTATCGGAATTGTAACTCGCAATTATAAACTGAAAACGGTCAGTTTCCTCAAGATTTTTTTTTTAAATAATATCGGAGTTGAGTCGATGAGAAATGTTTCATTCACTTCTGTACAATGTCAGGAGTTTAAATCTAAGTCGCCCACAGGAGAGCTTATGCATATTGATTGAGCGTCGAGGAAGGTGACAAGGAAGCAAAATTCGCAGGTCCCGATCGCACTTTTGTTCTGATTACACAAAATTCAAATCAGTAAAACCATTATACAGATTGATCACGAACGAATAACCCAACTTTGAATGTCTATAACACCAAATCCAAACAACCCACAGCCTTGCTTGACCAGTCAAATGAACTGTGGAACAATGAAGCTTCTTTACAACATCTTAATAAATGTTTCATGGGACCATCTCGCGCAGCCCGAACCACATCTACGGCAAATTAACACTCATTCTTCACTCTTGTCAGCTTGTCCGCTGTTAACAGTTTGGATGGCGTTTGTAATTCTCGTTTTGAGGTTAGCAATGGTAGCCGGCAATGGTGGACTAAACACATGAGACCCCCACAAAAAAAAATGTATGGTGTAAGGTCTGGAATTCTTGGGGGAGGAAGGGTCAGTGATGAAGAGACCACGACAAATCAAGCCTTGCGGCAATCCAAATCGGAACACCGGACGTGCTGACAAGACTGTGGAACGAGTTCGCGTATCGCATAGATATGGTCGTGGATGCTCGTGGTGGTCACATTGAACATTTATGTAGATGTAGTAATGAAACTGCATTGTTCCACGGTTCACTTGACTGGTCATCCAAGGAATGTGTGTTGTGTTTCGAGAGATTGTTTTCACAGTACTTTAGTTAATACAAAGTCATATAAAAAAGTGAAATGAATAATACATATGCTTTTCCTTTTTACTTTGGTGGATGTTTAAATGGATGTTGTGCTAGCTACTAATGCATGCCTTAATTGCGCAAAGCGTATCAGTGCAATAAAATATGTTCTACGTAGGTGTCACTGTGGTTTTTCCTGTACACCGTGGTAAGGTTGTGTGTTTCGTGTTCAATATTGAGGTATTATTTTATCGTCCTGTATAAGTAACAGCACGTTATAGATGACATACAAAACTACGACTCAAACTTTATATTTTTTCAATTCTCTCACAGACAATTCAAATTAATCCAACGATTTTTTTTCTGATTGACTTAATACATAGATTATTCATTGATGTATAGTTGAAATGAACTAAAGCATACGAACATTGATATACATTGTGTACGTTCACGGTAGAAATGTTGTTCAAATACATTTATTGGGTTCCGATAAATGCTTTTTTGAAAAATTCCTTCAGATCTAAATCCGTCTCTTCAACAGCATTTGCATTGGCTCGTTTTTTCAGTGTGATCACCCCTTCAATAAGGCTCATATTTTTTGAAGATTTTTTTCCAGTCATATACATATTCTCGTTGCCTATCCCTGAGTGCTGCGCTCGTCCTCCACTCATTTTAATAAAAAGCCTCTGACAGCGGAAGTAAACAAACCTCCCCCCATAGGGTGCGTAGATAAATTTTACTGTCGGCTTGGAGGGGGGATCGAAGTGCACCAGGGCTCGACTGGCAAGAGGGGAGGGGAGCATCTCGTTTCTCCGCTGTGTTTGCAGGGCGGATTCTCGCCAGGGAAAGGCGCGAACGTTGTTAGTGGGAGTAGGTTACTTCGCAGCCGCGCGGAATATTTGATTGACACAGCGCGCGGGATGAGGTGTGGAAGGGGAAGAGAGGAGTGTTAAAGGGGGCAGCGGGGTTAAGAGACGGGCTGCTGCGCCTGGTCCATTTACTCCCCAGTCTGAATAATGCATCGGAATGGACTCGGGGCGAAGGGGAAGAGAGTCGCTGCAGCGTCCGGCATACGGCGTAACCTGCTACCGGCTTGGCTAATGGCGTCTGCACCCTTCTCCTCCCAAACGTTCCATTACACCTCTCTTTCTGTGAACTTCTCTACCCCCTCCTTGCTTCACCTTTATCATTGGCCCATCCTGATTCCACCCTCCTCTCCGACCCAAGTAAGCAGATTTGCAAATACCTTCATCCGGCAAAAATAAAAATAGAAAAAGAACAAATAACCATCTCCTGAAAATATCTCCTTTAAAAATTCACAACGGTGTTTGTTGTACGCGAAGCGTGGACTCGTTGCTGCTCTTAAAAAATAATTACTTCGTTACTAGGTAGTATAACTAAATCAAGACAACTGTAACTACTTCCTGTCGTAGAAGAACTGCACATTTGTAACAACATGTGGAAAAATACCCAAAGTTTGGTTGTCGGTAGGAACAAGATTGTTTCTTTCTACAACAGTCTATTCCGTAAACTATCTGTTTAGCTGAGGAAGAAAATAATTTATCTTTCCTTCCATAGGATAAAAAATTATATCTAAATTACACATTGTTGCACAAACAATATAGATAGTACTGGTTTTTATTACTCATGTTAACCTACTGCAGCATTTTTTTTCATGGTAAATCAATTTTCCAGCGTGATAGCGCAAGATCTCACGTCGCTAGAGCAAATACAGCGTGCTCTATGCATGTATGTATGGTATTCTAGCCCACTAGATCTCCATTTCTCAGCCCCATAGAGCATGTGTGGGACATTGCGTGATAGCGCCTACATTCAGCCTAATTCCAGCTACAAGCATAGTCCACAGTTAAGCATAGAAATTCGTAGAAATAGGATACCTTACTACAACAATTTTACAACAAATTTGATATTGATGTAAACTATATTATTAAGAAAAATAGCATACCGACAACCTCCTGGATTTAAAATTTATCGAGGTATGACCGGAAAGTCATTTTGCGTCTTTTCACCATATTTGAAGTCAATTTTCGAAAATTCCTTAAATCCCTTCGTTGACGTTTGTAGTAGTATAGCTTCTGAAGTGGTAACCCCTCAGTGTTGAGTTTTATCCTTGAATTATCGACAGCAATTTTCACTATTATTGAACGCAATAAGGGTTTAATACAAAAAATATTCTTAAATTATTATTTAATACACGCATATTTATCTTGAGTTTTTCCGAAAGTACAGTTCACGTTTTTATGTCAAAGCGTTTGAGCTTTGGCGTATGTGTCAGTTTGTCAACCTGTCAAATAGTGAACGTATATAATTACACACACACACATAAAAAACCCAGCTCTTGTATTTTAAATATTTTAGAGTGTCTTGATGTATGGTAAACATAGAAACACAACTCCAGTTATCTAAATATATATCTTAAGAAAGTGAATCATTAACATATATTTATATTTATATTTTCCGTTAACAAAAATACAGCAATGCCATATGTTCATTGTTACACAATTTTTTTATTATTAACATTAATTTTAAACGAAATTAGCTGAAAACGTGATTTCTATCAACAATTAAAATACAGCCTGTTTATGCAGATAAATTCGTTTCGATGTACATAATATTGTGAAAGGTTACTAAGACAAATACTATGTTCATTTATTTTTGTTTGGAAAACTAAGAAAGTATGATTATTTGTGTTTAGTTTAGCGTAGGCCACGCCATACATTGGTCTGCGGCAGAAGAACCAATACTAAAGCCTAACGACCAGATCCCGAAGCTTTAGTCCAACTCGTTGCCCGAAGTAATCCAGGGCTTTATTGCGTTTGTAATCAATGAAACAATTTGCACACTAATGTACGCAAATCAAATAGTTTGGAGCCTCCCGATTGGAAGCTCGCGAACACGTAACAAACTTTACTCTTGTTTGTTCCCCTCTCGCAATAAAGAAAACTGTTGCGCCGTTTTCCTTAGGAAAAGAAGTCAAATAATGGTTGTGTTTAAGTAAATATTCAAAAATATTTACGAACTATAATATGATTCACTTTCATTGTTAAAAAGTTGTATAAATTTTAAGGTTTTATCAGCTATAAGAGAACGTTTTTACATTAAAAAAATTTCAAAACAATAAAATTATCAGTAAATTATTTTAGGGTTTGTTTCCAAATAAAAGTATTTTAGTAATTGGATTCCCTTTTAAGTTTACTATCGAGCATTATTTCAGTCTCAATAATTTTTTTTTTCCAGTTTCGTGTAGTAAAATGTATATTTTAGGCAACATCAAGACTACCCTTTGAAAATAATAATCAACTGTACTTAAAAAAGTTTTATACTTTCTAGTAAAATTGCTTGCAAAATTAGTTACTTTAGTACTTATTGGGACACATGTTAAGCCATGCTGTGTAGATCATTTTAAAAATAACAATATAAATACGATACTAATATGTATAAATAATAGTTTATAATATTTCTTGCAAAATCTTCGTTATACTCTGTCTCCTGAAAATGTCCTCGCTGATAGAATAAAGGTATAACTTTATGCACGGAGATTTTACATTAATTTGTTTTAACAAAAGTTTTTTTAAACATTACGCAGTTCTGAATTTTTATTTGAATACATTAGGTTTCAATATAGCTTATCACTTATGAGCGTAAGCTTTTTGTTAGTTTAAGTAGCTACAGTTTCCAACTCTTTTTAAATTTATTGTAAAATTTTTCAATATTTCATAACAAATAAACTTCGAAATAAGTAGTGGAGGAAAATAAGATGACTACATAATTCAATTGATTTTTATGTAGCCCCGTCATAAAAACCTATAATTATTTTAATTGAAATTATTTATCAATGTAACTTAATCAAAGTTTTAATTGAGTGTAACACAAATCATTTGATAGCAATTCCTTTGGAAGAATCCTGATCTGACTTGTGATATATATAGCTAATGATTACTCACTTGAACCTACAAATTGCCTATAAAATAATGACAGAAAGAAATTGGGCCATTGCACTTTCTAGATGATTCTACTGATGTGATGTAAAGCGCTCTTTCACAACTCCTGCCGATAGATGGACTAGCACCGTAATACTAACTCACCCTGTGTAACATAAGCATCTTTGACCAGTGGCGTATCCAGAAGGGGAGGTCAAGGTGGCCAGGGCCCCTCCTCCCCCTCCCACTAGAAATCTAAAGACTCACTTTTAAAAATATTCACCTAATGTTTAGAGACATGCAAAATTCGCGTTATTTTCTGACAGCTGACTAGACTCCAAGTGACTATAGGTTCGTTCGGCGTCTCCCGCTGGCCGATATTGTCGTGACTTGCCGTGGAGAATGCTTACACGGTAGAGAGGCCAATCTCTGTAAAGACGTAATACACGTAAATGACAACACATAATAGTTCGTGGCCAATTGAATCGCAGGTTATGCTCTGTAATGTATGGGAAAGTGAAGTTTAGTCTGCTACCAAATGATAACGCGAATTTTGCATGTCTCTACTTATGCTGCATAAATATATTTAAGAATGTGTTCGGCTATTTAATTATTAAAATGTTCACAAATACATGTCGATGTAGGTTAAAAAATAATGTGTCTAGTCTAGTGGAAGCTTGAATTAGGCCTAGATGTATTTTGTACTAAGCTGTAAGAATTCATTTCCGGGTCAAAGCCTCTCTCTCCCTTCAATTTTTTTTCTGAGTGCTATATCTTGGCACAGCAAGGTTGCAGGCTGGTCAGCCTCTACCTACCCCTTGAACCACACCCTTCAAACAGTAGCACTGCCTGCTACGAGGGACTAATAACAAAAAAAAAAAAAAAAAGGAATTTATATATTGTCACATTTTAACAAAATGCCGAAGCAAGATGGACGGGAAGATGACGATGCTGGTGTAATGTTACCGGTAAGGTTTAAATTTAGTTACTTCAGTGATGTATGCGCAGTTAAAATGTTGCGTATTACTACTGTAAATCGAGGAATTTTAAACCTGCGGAGATAACTTTGCCTTGCTATATAACAATTTTTTTTAGTTCCGATGTTATTTTGTGACAGAATACATGGTTGGAAGGCGAGTGTTTAAAAACTACATTTGTAAAACCTATTGTCTAAGGTTGCTGTTTTTTGTTTTCGAGAATCCTACAATTTTAAACGGATGCTTTTAGCGTGAAATTATGTACCATGCCCTCTTATCTACAACGTGCTCTTTGAGAGACGGGAAGTGTGTCGATGGCGGCATTGCAAATAGAAATGTTCTAGAGGCGCCAGAAGACAAACTTCCTCTCGCTGTTTACCGTCACTTGATAATTGTTGACCGGAAATCTTGTTAAATACAGACGGACAATTTATTCTGTGAGAAAATATTCCTGAATAATAGGAAACACAAACACAGTCGCAGTTACAAGAAGGGAGACAGAAGACGAACGCTTCCACATTGTGTAATTAAACACGTTAACATTTGAAGCTATGAAAAAAATTTTAAATTCAGGATTACAATGTAATGTTTGAAAAAACATTGTGATTTTTTAAAATAAATTCACTAGTATGCAAATTTAACACTGAACTATGCTGTCGACTCACATAGAAGTAAGTCAGGCAGATGGTAGAACAGTATCACAGCCGCAGGAAGCCGTTGTGGCATGTGCCATATATAGGTATAAGTAAATTATTCTCGCTCATGTAATACAAAAGAAACGAAACCATAGTTATACCCAATTTTTTAAAGAGTGATTCGGTTCATCTAGTTATGTTCATGTTTATGCGAGATGCAAGAATTCGACAGCAAAACAATTGTGTTGTGAACTTAAATTATTTGTGTGCGTTTAAGCCAAGTTCTCTAAACACGCTTATTTATCCACTGGAAGCCATAAATAGATAGGTAATACGAGTGTGACAGGTGAATTCGTAAAGAATAGTATCGTCTTCATGAACAGAACGCTAAAGACACATGAAGTGATTTCACTGCAGTCTTGTATTTAACTATACTCGTTAGCGATAAGCTTGTTCCTTCTGGTGTATAAGGACTGGCTTGCCAATAACCTCGGTAAGATGTCTCAAAAACATATTTATGTGATCTTGAAAGGTGAAATGTAAGGCGTAAAGCCGAACAGATGCTGTTCTATTTCTGTTTTACAAGTTCGGTTGTTATATTTCTCTATACATCAGTTTTCAAAAAGCAGTACCATTAATTTTAAAGGTGTTACAAATATGTTTAAAGTGTGTGCTATATTTTTTAAACATAAAGGTGCATATTTGGACTGTGTTTTATTCTAATATTCAAAGATACTGGCAATAATTTCGGCAGTTTTGAGTAAAGCAAAACACGTGTGACATGTTATATATCACAGTTCATGTGCTAGACGAGAACTTCCTTTAACTGATGGCAGATAACGTAGGCTTGTATTCTATTCATTCAAGCTAAAAATATTGTATTTCTGAAATAAGTTAAGTTAAAAGACTTTTATAAAGAGATTGTACCTATATGACATACCAACACGCAATACGTAACAGTTAAAATGTATCGTTAATCGCTATAAAAATCACGTTTCAATAAGTCTTTAAGAAACACATTAAGACAGTTTTAAAAATTACTAATAGCATTTTTGGAAATATCATTTTAAACAAATCCATGGAAAACATGGCATGACTGTATTATTTCTACTAGGAAAACTGCTCAAATAGTCTCATTTTTTACCTCGAAATCCAAATTTTTTTGGGGGGGAAGGACCCCCGGGCCACCCGCTTTAATAAGGGGGACAGGTGACTGTTGCACCCCCCCCCCCAACTAAAACTAAAATCCTGGCTACGCCACTGCCTTTGACCCATTATTTTGTGTTTTCTAATATAAGCTGTATGCAAGCACTTGTTTTAACTGTCACTAAAACTAGTAAATCATTACGAAATCATCATCAGGCTTACTTTACTATATGTGAATCGTGATGTCATATACACCACACCACGAACATTTTTTTTAAATATAAATGTTGTATTAATACGCCAAACCTCGGCTTTGAATGAGGACGTAGAATTTAATATTACTGTGAGCAATCTGCCATATGTTATTACGCCCATTTCTGTAAACATTCCTTCCTGTATGCATCACAGAAAATCATAACGGAAAACTCTAAGAAACAGCTTCTGTAGCTACACTTCACTGAAACAATTTGGCCTAAATGTGAGTAAACGGACATCAGCATTCCGCACGGATATTACTGAGAAAACTGAACTGTTGTAGGAATCATATTTATGTTAAAATTAGGTCAGATATTAGGGATGTTTGCGAGTATTAATAAAATTGTTCCTAAAACAATAAGCACTCTGTTATGCAGTTCAAACACCTGTGAAAACTATGTATTCTGTATAAGTATCGAAGTTTTATGTTATGACAACCACACGGTGTACAAATACCAAATAGCTTGTAGGGTCCTGTGAGTATATCGGACAGTGTCAGCTCAAACCAAATATACACAACTTACATAATCACGTGAAGGAAAAAGTTTTTTTTTTTTTTTTTGTGAGGAACATACATATTTATCTTGCTACAGTCAAAAGTGAATAGTATAGTGTAAAAAATATATAAATGAATAATCTGACGTAAGTTGTCTTCACGTCTCGTTGACAGCTAAGAGAGACGATGATACACAGCTTGACGCAATGAGAGAAACTTGGAGAGGAGTCTGCCATGAATTTCTTTAGGAACAATCTCAGCATTTTTCTATAATAATTTAAAGAAAATATGGGAAGCCGAAATATGAATGGCCAGAGTCGGTAATCGATCAATTGCCCTTGGTAATGCGAACCCAACCCAGTTATTGTTGCACCAGATTAATCAATATATAAAGAGTTAAAAAAATGCTAGATCACAAAAATTTATTTAAGTTTTTTTAATGTAAATTCCAAAATATGTAATAGTTCCACAACATGTCATCAGGGTATATTTCACACTCCGGCTTTCTTTAGCCTACTTTCCGAAGGAAAAAGTAGGCTTGTGAGATCACCGTTCTGTCTGTGTCTCTGTATGTGCGTGTAAGTGTGTGCCCCCTCCTAAAACCTTTTGACCAGAGGACCGAATTTCATCAAGCTTTGTACACATATAGTACTTTGCAATCTGACTTGACTTTTATATACTTCGTTTACGCCATGTTCATATTTTAGAATGGCGGGCATTTTACGTATTTAGCATAGTATTACATATCTTATAAGAAATGTTTCTGAATTTCCCCAAACTTGATACACATATACTGCATACAAAGCTGACATTACTGTTGTGTAAATCGTTCATTCTCTGTTCAAATTTTCAAAATGGCGGCTATTTATATATATTTTAACACAGTATCACATATCTTAGGAAATATTTTTCAGAATTTCACCAATCTCCGTACACATACACTACATACAAAGCTGAACTTAATAGTATGTGCATTCCGGTCATCCTGTATGTACATTTTCAAAATGGCGGTCATTTTAATAATTTTAGCATAGTTTCACACGCATATCTTAGGAAATATTTTTCATGATTTCACCAAACTCTGTACACGTTTACTACATACAAAGCTGAGCTGGAAATTGTGATTACAGTTCATTCTTTATGCATATTTTCAAAATGGCGGCACTTTTAATATTTTAAGCACGGTGTCACACATTTTAGGAAATATTTTTCGAATGTGACCACTCTTGGTACACATATACTACTTACAAAGATGACTTGAATATTGTGTGTTTAGCTCGTCCTGTGTTTATTTCTTTTTTTTCGAAATGGTGGCCATTTTTATATTCTTAACATAGTATCACATATCTTAGGAAATATTTTTCAGAATTTCACCAAACTTCGTACACATATACTATATACAAAGCTGACTTTACTTTTGTGTATTTCGCTTATCGTGAGTGAATATTTTGAAAATAGAGGCCATTTATTTATATTTAGCATAGTATCATATGTGTTAGGAAGTATTTTTCAAACATTCACCGAACTAGGTACACATATACAACATACAATGCTGATAGGAATATTGTGTATTTAGTTCGTTATTTTTTCATATTTCCATAATGGAGGCCATTTTTTATATTTTAACATAATATTACATATATTAGAATTTTTTTTTTCAAAATTGCACCAAACTTGGTGCACATATACTACATGCAAAGCTGACATGAATATTGTGTATATCGTTTATCCTGTTTACATATTTTCAAAATGGCGGCCATATATATTTTAGCATAGTATCACATATATTTGGGAATATTTTTGAGAACTTTATCAAACTTGGTACACATACTGCATACAAAGTTTACTTTACTTTTGTTAAATCGTTCATACTATCTTCATATTTTCATAATGACGGCCATCTTCATATTTTTAGCATAGTAATCTTAAGAGAGATTTTTTTCAGTATTTCTTTAAATTTGGTATGCATATAATTCATACAAACCTGACTTGACGTTAGTATATTTCGTTCATCATTCCGTCATATTTTGAAAACGGCAGCAATTTTTAATCTTTATTATAGAATAACATCTCAGAAAAAAAAATTCCCCCTTTTTTTTTACTGGTTACTCGCATATTACTAGGTACGCTGACTTATCTTTACTATATTTAGTGTATCACACGACTAAATCAATTTTATAATTTCATATTCCCAGATTACGTAGAAGAGACATAGAAGGAAAGTAGACATGATATATGCTGGTAAATTCTTGTCTATTAGGGGTTTGAAGGAGAGAAATTATGGTAGCAAACAAACGCGCCAGCCGAAAGCTGAGAATCGGGACAAACTGATCCGGAATGGAAACATGATCTCAATAATGGAGGCTTAAGATCTGACCAGTACTATAGGTTACAGCCAACCCACCGCCCACCACCTTGTAGAACACAATATTCCAAAGTGAAGGTTCATTTTACTTTGCACTGGTATTTAAACCACTCCTTAATACTGTATAACGGTAACTTTTGCTGAGTACTAATGTAACATGCAGGTGTCTGTATGTGTTGTAAATTCTCTTTTATAAAATTTTGACTACCTTAATTTAAAGAAGTGTTTAAGCATGGACATTCGTCGTACCGTCTAGTTCTGTAGTCTGTATGTTTACAGAATTTAGCACTTTCGATAAGTTCCTTGTTTAAATAAAGAATAAAAATGTAAATCATTTTCAAAATTAAACTTACAAATTATATTTCCAAGACAAATGTTGCTTAAAACATAATTTTTAAAATGAATATATATCCTATACATAGGTACACATTACTTTTCACTGAGTAGGTTTTGATTAGATGATATTTTCACCTATTCTTTCTCGTGACTCAAAGACGAAGGAGGAGATTTCACTCTGCAAGCAAAATGCTCCCTTACGAATGCGCTCTGTTGATGAACTTCTCTTGGCAATGGTTAGCACTCCTCCTCCCAACAAGGAAGACGTTACACGAAGTAGTTAACCCAAGTTTCTGCAGCTATAATGTCGTACCCCTTCTTCCCCTCTCCTCATCTTTTCACTTGCTTGGTTGTTCTAGATATCTCGAGTGTGAGCGCACACATTCGTTGGAGGATGAGGGAGGTGGAGAATGATGCCCTCGGCCTATACCCGGGTCGAGAGCCAGCCTCGAAAACTTCCAGAGTGTAGATAGTATCCGAGACAACTGCTAATTGTAATCAACTAGTAGTTCGGGCCGCAACAACCTCGCTGCGTAGGAGCAACGAGAGGAAGTTTGTCTTCTAGAGCCTCTAGAACATTTCTATTTGCAATGCCGCCATCGACACACGTCCCGTCTCTTAAAGCGCACGTTGTAGTTAAGAGAGGGCACGTTACATAATTTCACGCTAAAAGCATCCGTTTAATATTGTAGGATTCTCGAAGACAAAAAACAGCAACCTTAGACAATAGGTTTTACCAACTTTCTGAGCAAAATGTTTTCTCGAATGACGTATTTCTGAAAATCAACTGCTGACACCGAAATCTCGTACATGTAATTGCGACGTACCATATTAAGCTTGGAAAATGCATCGTTCTTGATAAATGTTTGCTCATAAAGTTGACTGATATCGTTATCTAGGGTTGTTGTTTTATAGTTTTCCCATATTGATATTCAAAAATATGTAAATTTAATACCCGACAATGTTAACTTCATCTACTGATTTCACGTAAGAGACATTAAGTACTGCATTATCACGCATGAAAAACACTGCATAGTTAAAAAATAGCATTCTAACAATTGCAACTAAGAACTGTAAGATTAATTTCGATTCTATGTGTTTCGGAGATAACAGAAAACAGCCGTTCTTATACTAATGCGTACTAAGCTCCTTTAACTTTATAATTAATTTCTATCTGTCATTTGCGTATGAAAACTTAAACATATACGCTATTTATCGATATATAGATATACAGGATGAGGCACATAGAGTGTTACAGAGAAATAGCACTCAAACTATAGAGATCATATCCACAAATGTTTCAAACAAAAGTTTCAGTGTTCGAGAAGGCCATCATACTGGGACACCCTATTATTTTCATCGATGAAGGCGCCAAAGCTACGCCAAGGTCAACTCCTTTTTGTTAAATGGAACCATGTATCTTTTAGTCAATGACATTTTTCAGATTTGACGACGGATTCAGCGACCGACAACACAAGGTCATTTAATCACGCACTGAAAGGAACCACTAAACTACCTACAGAAGATGCTCGAGGTGATGACACTCGACTAGTGAGCACTTGTTAATTCGCTGATGGAGAGACCGCCGAACGTCAGCTGACATTTGCTGTGTAATATCGGTATATGCTCGGCATGTTATTTCTTACATGTTGTTAGGCGTGGTAGTGCTACCATCATTTCGCATTCTATGACAAAACACCATTAAAATGAATCTAGTGGAGTTAGATCTGGCTAACGAGGTGGCCCAGCTACAGAGCCACCTCGTCCTATCATCTTGTCGCCAAAGATCTCATTCATCTCTTGTCTCGAACACAGAACGCAATCGGGTGGTGCACCGTCGTGTTGCATCCACATGTTCATGCGAACATGCAAAGGCACGTCTTCCAGTATTTGAGGCTGCACGTTGTGCAGAAAGTTTGCGTAAACTTGCCTAGTCAAGCGAATTTAAAAAAATATGGACCAATGACGTGATCGCCGACAATGCCGCGCCAACAATTAACGGACCAAGGATGTTGAAATGGTAGAGTTCTCATCCATCGAGGATTCTCATTTGCTCAATAGTGCATGTTATGCCTATTTACATGTCACGTATTTGTGAAGTTAGATTCGTCGGAAAGAGCACAGCACCCAAAAAGTAGACATCTGTGCGCATTTGTCTACGAATCCAATTACAGAAATAGTGGCGATTTAAGAAATCATTGCCGTACAAACCCTGATGTAATGACATACGATACGGATGGAAGTTGTGTTGGTGTAAGATTCTTAATTCCACTCTCTCTTTTTAGTTCCACTCTTTCTTTTCATTTGCCTGCTGCTCGCATTAGGATTTAGTGCAGAAAAAGCTACGATAGCAGCCGCATTGTTTTTATTCACAATCGGTCGACGTCTGATACACGTTTGTTTCACTGTACCGAAGCGACAGAAATGGTCAGCTAAACGTTTAAAAGCCATGTGCGATTTTTGTAGCCTATCCGGATAACGAGCCGCATAAAAATCCTGGGCGTTTCTGAAATTTTACGGCATTCCCCCTTCACCATCAACCTATCAAAGTATTTGTGAAAAACGTTCAATTTATAGATTCTATGTACTCACATTAGAAGGTAATACGTGACTAACTTATACCTTTGGGTGCGTAACTAAATTAACTTGTTTTATAGGTTGCTGAATTCGTCGTCAAATCGGCACTAATGTCATCGAAAAAAATTTTACATGGTTCCATCTAACAAAATGGAGTTGACCCAGACGTAGCTTCAGCGCCTCAACCGATAAAAAAAATAGGGGGCTCAGTACGACGGCCTTTTCGAACAATGAAACGTTTGTCTGAAACATTTGTGGATATGATCACTAGTTTGAGTTCAATTGCTCTGTAACACTTTATGTGCCTCTTCCTGTATACAGTGAGTATATCAGTTGCGAACACCTATTGTTCGTGGATATTTGCGTTCATGTTCGTATATAATTGGAGATTCATTTCATTTGCCAAGATGTTCAAATTGTCAGTTATTATATGTGCGTTAAACACAATTGTGATCCGGATGTTGAACATAATATTTGTTTAGTTTAGCTTATTCTCCATATCCTGATTGACTCGTTCCTTGAATCTATGAAAGATCTATGTATCCGAAGCTAGCTACAATTAATTCTAGATTCATTACCGCTAAGTTAACCGTCTTAACACTGAATTAAATTAATACGATCCTGTTTCAATATATGCATACCATTTACAGATCACGAATTTTAAGCAATGCAATTTTTGTATCCATGATTGCACTTATTTTTACTTCAACTAGGCGTATGTTTACTTGAATACGTCGCTGGTTGTTGAAACTGAAAACTGAATGGCATACCGTAAATTAAACCAATGACCTGTTGTTAATGTGTTTGAGAATAGTTCACAGAATAAGAAATACATGTAATTTACTGCCGAATATACAGGATGTCCCAAGACGGAGTGCGTTAATTTTGTGTGGTGATAGATCGTAAAAAACAGTCCAAAATATCTTGTAAATTTTTTTCTAAAGTGAATATTGACGGAGTATTGGTACCCTAAACATCGCCTTAAAAATGAGTATTTATTTTTAAAATCAAAAACTAACTTACGGAAACGAATGAAATTTGAAACAGTGACGAACCATTGAAGGATCGTTATCCTAATAATATCACTTTCGTAGTATTATCACCTCTTCATTGTTTAAATGGAGTACACGTGCAAATTTATGCCTATAACTCTTAAGAATTGTACAATAATGCACATTTGACTGCAATAACGGAAGAAGCGACGGACGACAAACAAAAAAGGTCCTCGTGCCAGAACTCGCTTACGTGAGCGGTTTACGAGAAAATCGCAAGTAAATTTATGGCATGTACTCTGACGCCGGAAACATATGCATTGTCTTGATACGCAATACAGCCAAAAAAAAAGTGGCGATATGCAATGTTAGTGTAAGCGATGACACTAAAGTTATTGACTCATAAAGTTAGTTTAAATACTTTTGAAGCATTTCACTGAGGAAGCAAACCACCATCTTAAATTTAAGTGCTTAGTATGTAACAGCTGTGACAACAATCAGTCAGACATATGGTAAATTGGTAATATGAAACACCAGAAAACGTCGAAAAAAATGAAAAACACATTTTACGTGCATGTTTGCAATATTATTTCCATAAAATACAATGTCAATAATGTTACAACGTTATTGTGGAATAAATCCTTCTCACAGTTTGCACAGTCGGAAAAATAAAACAGGATTGCATTAGACAAACAAATGAGCTATTAACCATGAAAAATATTATTAGATATTAAATACAGAATGAAACAAAATTATATACAGTTGTAGAGCACATTAGTAATTGAAGGAGATGCTGAAAATTTGAGCTTCCCATTTCTACACATGCTTGCAGACGACGCATTGTTGGACTGACAAACACGCTCCAGCACACCAGGATTTGCCCGAACTGCCTGACATGCATTCTGCACACGTTGCCACAGTTCATCATTTTTTGCCACGTCACTTGCATACACGCATGCCTTCAAATGGCCCCACAAATAGTAATCCAAAGGGTTCAGATCAGGTGACCTTATAGGCCAAGGCACAGGACCACCGCATTCAATTCATCGCCGAGAGTAAACAGCATTCAAATACTGTCTGGCTGCACGACTGAAGTGTGCTGGTGCGCCATCATATGTACTGCATGTTATGTCGTATATCCAGTGGTACATCATCCAGTAGGTCTAGTACATCATTCTCCAGGATAGCCCGATAGGAAGTTCCTTCGAGTCGATTGGGGAGGATATGAGTACCAATTAGCATTGTCTCCTACAATTCCCGTCGAAATGTTCAGTGAGAACTCGTGCTGAAAATGTGACTCACGAACTACATGTGGATTTACGTACGCCCACACGTGCTCATTGTGAAAGTTGAATACACCTGTTCTTGTAAAGGAAGCTTCATCTGTGAACAGAACGGTACTACAGAAGGCCGGGTTGTCTGCTGACTGATGTAGGAACCATTGGCAGTACTGCAGCCGAGAAGCGTGATATCGTGGCTGAAGTTACTGTACAGGCTGGAAGTGAAAGGCGTGTAGTCTCTCACGTTGTAGTATGCGATGTACTGTTGACCGTGATGCGTTTAGTCTTGCAGCAATACCTCGTGTACTGATGCATGGATTCTCGACGACGCTGTCCAAAACGTCTTCTTCAACATCCAGTCTGCGACCGCCGGCAGCATGCCTAGAGATGCGCGTGCACTCCCGGTTTCTCGTAAGCGACGATTAACTGCTATGAATGTTCGTGCGTTTGGTAGTCGTCGTCTTGGGTATGTTTCTCCATATCTCCACTGTGCAGCAGCTGGGTTGCACAATGTTTCACCATATGTTAACACTATGTCGCTCAGTTCTTCGTTACTCCACTCCTGCATGGCTGCTGTGCCTGTCACTGGCACGTCTTATCTTTGCATGTAGCAGTTCCAGGCAAGTCACTTGTCAGATGGTCAAACGCGACACTATGATGGTGTTCACTATATCGATATGTTTGCCTGTATGTACACAAGCTGACAGGCAACTGTGAGAAAGCGTTTCGATTTATCCATCACCACATACTTCAACTACAAACTGTGAAGGGATTAGATTGCGCAATAGTTGTGTTACATTTTTAATGGTATTACTAATATGCGAATATGTAATTTTGACTGATTTTCTTTAAACGTTGTTTTCTTTTTCATATGTTTCGACGTTTTTGCGTAGATCTTATTAACACTATTATACTATTATTGCATTTTTACATAATTTCTGTCCCATACGTTACATTTTTACAGCAATTAAACCTATATGATGGTTTCTTACCAGTTACATTGCAACGTAATTGCATTAATCAGTCAGTGTTTTTTCTAGTGACACATTATTCCCTGTCTACCAAGTAACACTTTTTTTAACAGCATTAAATATTATTTACGACTCTCCCTGTTTTCTGTGGCGGTTATGACACTCTCATTCGATCAGAGTGACTCAGGTTCAGTTTTTCGTAAGGTGATTTGGATGTGAGGTTTTGTTAAACTTGCCGAGTATTGCAGTTAACATGTGTGGTTTTGTTTACTACCACAGTTTCCGTAACCATACAATGCAACTTTGCTTGGTTACACTTAGTTGCACAGCATTGCATATGTTTCAGGCGTCGGAGTACATGCCATAATTTTACTTGAAATGTTCTCTAAAACCGCTAACGTAAGCGAGTTCTGGCACGATGACATTTTTTTTTTGTTTGTCGTCCGTCGCTTCTTCCGTTATTGCAGTCAAATGTGCATTATTGTACAATTTTTAAGAGTTATATACATAAACGTGCACATTTACCCCATTTAATCAATGAATGGTTGATAATATTACGACATTAATATTATTAGGAAAAAGATCCTTCAATGTTTCGGCACTGTTCCAAATTTCATTCGTTTTCGTCAGTTAGTTTTTTATTTATTTAAATAAATATTCATTTTCAAGCAGATGTTTAGGGTACCAGTACACCTAAATATTGACTGTAGAAAAAAACACTTCCAAGACATTTTCAACTGTTTTTTTTTTTTTTTTTTTTTTTTTACGATCTGTCACCACACAAAATTAACGCACTCCGTCTTGGGACATTCTGTATATTAAAGACCAAAAATAATATTATTATTTAGAAAACCATGGAATAAAAAATATTGCTTGCCTAGAATACAATATTTTGGTAAGCAGCTGTTTCAGATATAGTGGATATGTTACACTCTTATGTTTTGCGTCGTTGGTCGAACCACGGAAATTATTCGTGGGGCAGTAAATTGGTTTACTGTTTACAATGTATCCACTTAACATAGAGAATGTCAGGCCGCGATAAATCTATCTTGTTTATGAATCGACAGTATGTTTTCACTTGGTGGTGGACCACATATATAACATCTCTGCCTTCTCCTCCCTCTGTCCCTGCGGTGAAACCTCCGCTCATTTGCAACGGGCAGGACGACAGAGCATTAAGCGCGGACAAATGATTTGTTGAATATTCCGCGGCGCGACAAAAACTTCGGGTTGAGTAATCGCCAGAGGTTCCTGGCCTCGACGCGGGAGATCGTCGTGCTATATTAACTGACAAATATGCTCCAACCCCTACGCTGCAAGAAATACAGGCATGCTCTGGCCGCACAAGTGTGGTTTTACACTCGACACAATGTGCTTTAAACATGCGCAGCAGGGGCGTCATTTCAGGTTTTTCCAGGGGGGGGGCAAGTTTTTGTTTTCTGACGACAGTGACCTCGTTGCATCTTTTTTATTAATTAAGCATGTATAAATTAGATACTTTAATAATAAAACTTCAGTTTTATGTCCTTAAGTTACATTTAATAATACAAAAAATATATTTATACACAAAAATTCCAAATCCAGGGGGGGAGAAATTTGCCCCCCTCCCTGTAGCCCCAAATGACGCCCCTGGTGCGCAGTCGCAAAGATGGTTATTATACATTCTTTCTTAACATAACGACGGAAGGTCTATTGGCACGTTATGTCTTCTATTTCTCCATTTTTGGCATTACTAAATTTTCAGATTGTGTACTCACTTTTTTTTAATTCTTAGCTGTAAATAATAATCACCATCAGTTTCTTACATTTATGAATAATAACTAGCTGCTTTTTCATATGACGCTTTCTTACAATCACACAACTTTAAGGAAGTAGAAAGGAAATATTAATATCTAGCAATGTAAAATGATATTAAATCATATGGTTTAGAGCATAAAATTACCAAACATACAGTACTTTCGAAAAGTTATGAAATGTAAAACATTGTTCGTAAGCTCTGACAAATAATTTGACAGTCAACGAAATGAATCTACTTATGTCCTCAATCGCGAAGACAAGTGAAAGGTTCAAACTTAGGTTCATAAACCAATGATCCGTCGTACACTAACTACCCAAACCTACAGATGTCACTACAATGACCAATAAAAAAATAAGGTTACTTCTTACACTGATATGGTATATAATTTTTGGCTTGAAATGCCAAACCTTTGTTCGCTCAAGTATGTTATCACCCTGATTTTCAAGTCTTAAAAGTTAAATTCTCTTTCCAGACTGTCCACATTGTAACTATATCAAAGATCTGGATTCTGTCCCCGGGAGAATGTAGCCGAGCTCTTCGTATGTGAGAAAAATTTGCGAACATTACCGCTTGACTTTCTCGGAGTACTCCTCTTCTTCCCAGCTCTGCAGTCCACCCAAAATCTATTCCGTAGGTCCGTTCTTCAGCCATTGCAGCTAACTCCACCAAGTATCAGACTCTTTCCACGTCATTCTTGTTTACTCTTATAGAACATGAGAGACGCTCTAACATTTCTCCGCAAAGTTGTTCTCCATTTAATACCTCATTATTCGATCCACGTAAATACGAAGCATTTAAATAATTGAATATGTATTGTTATAACGCATGGTGATAGTTAGACGACAAACGAGATGCCTGAAAGGAAGTCATATTTAGGAAAGCGTGAAATATAATCGGCGCTAAAACCTTTTACTTACATTATTTTTAAGACAAACCCGAGAGATTCAAACGTGTAAAAAAAAGAGGTAATAAGCATTACACATTGGCCAACGTAGAAATAAAGTAACGCCTTACCGCTGCAGTCCTTCGCAATAAAGTCTGTACTGGAACTGGGGATACAAATTCTAGACTTTACTTATGCAAAAGAGCACACAAATGTGAGAAAAATTTATTGGTGCTTTGTTGTTGTTCTGAAACGACACTCACATGCTCGTACTACACATATAAATTTTGGTGCTAATGTATTCCACGCATCCTCTTAAATTGATGCCATCCATAATGGGCCCCTTCAATGGAAAAATAACGTTACGAAATCAATAGTTATCTTGAGAAATTACGCCCCTAATTGAGTGAATACAAAGTGCTTTTTTCTACATGACTTCTTAAATTCAAAACCACTTTAAATAAGGATAAATAAATCTTTCGGCAAGTGTTTTTTTTTTTTTTTGGGTAGTATGGACATGGAGATCTCTAATTCAAAAACCTTTTGATAGATCACACATGCCTTCTTATCAATACGTATTCCGCTTCTTCTGTATGAAATGACAGTTGATATACATGTAATTATTATTAAATCAGTATGTGTTGATGTGTGAGATCGTGCGAGTTTTGTCGTGGTGACACCGACATTTTTTCGACGTTGGCACATTTGTACAGAAAAAATACGGTATTCGCTCCTTATCCATGAGTGTGACCTATGGTATTCATTGTGTCCTTGTTGCATCCCACAGTCCTCGAGGTACGGCAGAGGCAGTGTCCTCTAGAACTGTTGGCGGAGCCATAGAGTAAGTGCGATAAGCACTATATTTACTCCTCCATGGCCCTCCGGCTTCATCTCTATCCCTTCCGCTCTAGAACCACCTCAGTGGAAATTATTTTTTTTTTTTCGGAAAATGTGTCCGTGGCGAGCGACACGCAACACGCGTCGGAGCGGCGGTGACGCAGATATAGTTTTGTTAACCGCGCCATGTTTGTTATTTATTTACTTATTTTGGTCTGTGTACCGTAATTTACACCAACCCTAACGATAATAGCAAAATATACCACCTCTGCGACATCGGTGAGAAAATTGTGTGGTGGTTGGTGACCGGTTGTACTGTTAAGCACTTTATTATTGTGTCCCGAAAATGTAACATTTAAATTATATTTTTAACATAAAGATAATTTTATCCTACGTTTTAAGAAAAGCATGATTATGACGTAATGTTCTGCCGATATGTGTGACTGTGTGCTTATGTATGTATGCCCTTCCCTGCAATGTTTTCCTTTAAAAAAAACTTAAGAATCTTCCAGGTTCAAGGCAAGGGATCCATACATCGTCCCGTTAAGTGTAATTGTAATTATGTCGACCGAATTAGATACAAAAATTTAGTTAAAATGTATTTATGTCACTTAACTCAATGGCAAATGATGCTTATGTAAGTGGAACGTTCTCTGACTCTGAGAAAACAAACACAATCATAATGTATTTGTAGATGTTCCTAACGAGGGCCCGAATACCGGCCCCCTTTTTCCATATTTGATTCAAATGTTATTTGCAGTAGTTTAATGTTGAAAAGGACTCTTAACATTCGAAACTGATTACATTTATAATAACGTATTAATACTCCCAAATTAATTTTTTAAAAATCCAACAACAATTTTGTGCAAATTAGCCTTTTCCTCGAAATAAAATTTCTTGAGAATAACATTTTTCCATAGTCAAACGTAAAATAACCTATTTCCGTACAGCTAGAAGTCAAACTACGTGGATGTAAAAATACATGTAATTAATTATCCATCAAAATAGAACAACAATTTCGGGTTTGTTGGTGAGGCTGAACACATTTAATGACACCAATCGAAATACTAGGTGAACTTAATCAGTTTTTCTCCCCACTTGTCTTCCGAAAAGTTTTCCCTACAAATATGGCTTGACACAGCACATTCATCGGAATTAACGTCCTCATCGGTTGATACAAGAGAAATGTGTGTTTCTTCCTCGGTGTCGCTGGAACGCGTATTACGTTGCCTTGATGTGTTCGTATTGAGGACATTCCTGGCAGGCAAGTGGATTATTTTATGTTGAGGTTTTTTTTAGTGGCCGTTTGGTATGACGTTCTTCATACATCTGACGTTCCTCAAAGGAACCTGTTGATGCAGTCTTGTAGACAGCTCTAGCAGACGTGGAAGCTGGTATTAATTTAATGTTCCCAATGTCTCTTGGACTGATCACTTTTTGTGGACCTGTATTTTGCAATCTCACTTTGGGTGAACCAGTCGTTGCAATCCATTTAAGTGCTCTAGCCACAAAATGATATTCTTGAAAGACACTAAGGTTAACTAGGTGAATCCCCGCTTCAAACCCGTTACTAGCAGTTTCGAGAGTAGCAATACGGAAGTAGGCTTCGCAAAACGAAGAGGAAACCTGGAGTTTCCTACTAATTCTGTTGAGGTTATTAGACAAACATTGTTCAATGTCCTTTGTTAATTTAACGGTGTAAAATATATCACGGTAATATGAACCAATGGAATGCATTTTTAAAGACTCCTTAGTTGTTTGTATTCAAAATCCGTCCCCGGGGTGGATTCAAGACCAATGATGGTGATTAATTTAGGAATCTTATAAACTTCAGCATGGTGGCCTTTACTTCCTCAACTATGAAACTAAGAATTTGCAAATACTGATAAAGGAAGTCCAGGTTCTCATTTACATACACCGATCATAAAAGAGTGGCATACATAAAGTTAGGCATCAGAACATTGTTCTAAAGTTGAGTAGAAATATTTTCAAGATTTCCCTCAAACTATTGATGTAAAATTATAGCGGTAGCAGACAGAATGTTCGTACTACTACTGAATCGTTCTGAAGGATTTCGTAGGCTCGGAAACAGGTGGCAGCACTATCCTCGAAATATTAGCGCTGAAGACGAATTTAGGAGAGGTGATGAAATTTGGGCATTCTACCTTCAATTGTATTTATTGGTGTTGGCAAGTACTTATTTTGATTTGATTAGTGCTTTTTGCTGTGAATTATTGTACAATATTTTTAGAGAAACAGCATTTATGATTTTTCGTTTGTATGCCATTTCTTGGCGAACTATTCGAATGAGTCATGCTTAACTTAATGTTTTGATATAGTTTACTATTCCAACAAATATATGTAAATTTCACATCTCAGACATATTTTATAGACGGTATTTTTGTTAATTAGTAAGGTAACTAGAGAGAAGATGTCGCCTGGGTAAATATGCCATTCAAGCATGTTTTTGCGTTATGACTACTATTTACACACCATTTAAGCTCGTTCCTAATTTATGCAAAATTCCAAAGAAAAAAGTTTCCTATTGTAAAAATGTTGGAACATTTATTAAAAAATTATAGTCTTTAAATTCCGAAAGTGTTGTATCTTACGCTGAGTTACCTTAATCTTAAGGTTAATTTTGGCACATTAGTTAGAAGTAGGCTACATATTTTGAGTTTTACTACACCAAAAAGAATAGACTAGGGTCATTATTTAAGCCCAAAAAGAATAGACTAGGGTCATTATTTAAGCTGACTATTAATGTTTAGTCATTTATTGGATTACATAGTAGTACAAGAGCATACCACATACAGTGCCATAATACTGTTCTAAAAACTTATGTTCTCAGTTCTAGGAACAAAAATTTGTCGCACAACACATTCACATCCTTACGGTGGCGGGTTGAGCCCGTTGCACCGGCACACTTGCTGCATTTTTACTGTCACGCGATCTGAGCATGAAAACAAAATAAAAGTTTTCACAACGCTTTTTTTATCTTTCCTAATTAACGACCGCAGCTCTAGAGCGCTCCTCTTAGCATGTTCCCGCAATGACAAATTTTCATGGCGACACGTTACCCTCAAACTGGGTCAGAATAAATGGCTGCTGTTATCTCAAGCTCTTGAAATACCAGACGAAACATGATGTAGCGTTTACAGAGATTTTTATTTCATAAAAATTACTCAATCCTTCCCTGCTTTTCATTTACGTTTGGCTGAATTTTCTGCCTCAATATGCAACATCTAAATAAAAAAAAATTATTTTTTTAGTCTTAACGTCTAAAAAAATATCAGCAGCTTGTTTCAATAATAGAACAAAATTTTGCAAACGTATACTACTGTTAACATAGGTTTTGTCCCAAATGCGGAAATGTAACATAATAAATAATATATAGTTACTACTTTATCATACGTGAAAACTATTTACTTTATGTTTCATTCAGATTCAGCCAGATTTTTTGTCAGATTTAAACGTTGACTACACAGAGGAAAAAAATTGCGGCAGCTTATTGACAGTTTGTTAGTATTGAACCTATCCAATAATTGCTGCATTCACTATAAAACCATTTTGTTGTCACCACAAAAAAAATTTGGTCTAGTAAAATACTGTACATGTCGCCTAGTAAAAATGGTGGTCACCAAAAATTTATTTTGTGTTTGCCGTAAAAAATTTAAGCACGGATAATTTTTAGAGTAAAGTGTACTAAAACATTGGGTTTTAATCCACTTTTATCGATAGCAAACATATTGAACGCATCTATGATTTCACAACTGACAGTAAAAGGCATAATTAATTATATGGCCTAAACTTTAAGGTGCATTAAGGAGCATTATATTAATGGCAGTTATTCTGGTTGTTGCATATAAGATGGTTTCTCTCGTAAGCTATTATACATGTGTAAAAAATTAAATTTGTATGGCGTGTACTTAAAAGTTGCAGTTCCGTATTACACAACACGCTCAACAAGTTAATTTGCCTATTTTATTATACTTTAGTTATCTACTGTGTATCATAATGGCGCCGAATTCTGGGACCTTATATTATACTTTTAACATTAACATGGAATAAATTCTTAGATGGTGCAGAAATATAAATAAGCCGAATAAATTTAAGACAAGTCTACTTATCTTAAAGGTGTACTTTTACCGCTGACAATGTATTTTTAAGTAATCTGTAAACGATTACTGCAATCAGTTAGTACTATTAACTTATGCTAAATACTCGCGTGTGGTACCAGATCACACGTAATACACAAGGAATAATTGGTAAAGTAGCTATATTTCACATGCATGTTCGTACTGCCAAGAATTAAGTACTGATTTATCACAAACCTGGTGAGATGCACAAATAATAATAAGAAGAAAAATGTTCGAAGGAAGTTAAACATTAGACTATGTATCACTCTGAGTATCGTTTCAACTGTGCTATTTCTCTATTAGTTTTATTATCGGAATTTGCGCAAAGTATGACATATGTCAAATAACACAGACCTAAGGCACAAAGACTCAAAAATACAGGAGGTTTTACGAAAAAGTATACCATATTTGCTAACTATTTTTTTTGTATCCTATTCTGTCGCTCTGCCTCTTTTTGCCTCCCCCCCCCTCCAATTTTCAACTGAAATTTCATCGCATTCGGATGACTGGTATAGAACCACATACAGTTAGTGGAATATTGGCTGCCTGTATTAAAAATTATTTTCAACTCATGCTTTGGCAAATTAATGAGTAGAATACTGCTGCAAGAGACGTTATTTAAACTAATTTTCCTATAATATGCCTGTGTAGGCATATTATCAGAATTGAAATGGCTTTTCAGCTATTTCGCCGTAATGCATTTTGAATAACATCAAATATTTTACCTCCCAAATATTTACCGGAGTAACTATGGATATGGTATAAATTTACTGTATACTGTAGTATGACATAATTTTCATATAAAATTCAAAATAACTATAGCAACAGTCAAGCTTTAGTAGAACATTTTAAACGATAACCTACATTGCGAACGTACACTACACTTCACTTTATCACACATAAGTATATAAATAGTGTATGTAATCCGGGCAGCCTAGATTTTAAATGATTTCGCAGATGAAACTTTCTTGCGTGGCTAGCTTATGCAATCACGCAATATATGGCTAATCACAGGGAAAGTTAACGTTCTAGCGTTTGGCTTCAATTTTGGTTACTGGAGAATGAACGCACGCTAGCCCACGATTCTTGAATTCGCCTCACAAACCCCTGCTTTTGTTTTTATGGTATCAAACAACTTTCCCATTCTCATACTAAATCGGGGCCGCGGTGGCCGAGAGGTCAGACCTGTCGCCTCCTAGCAAGGCGATCCGGGCTCGATTCCCGGCGGGGTCGGTCCCCGGATTTTCGCATGTGGGAATCGTGTCAGACGTTGCCGCTGGTCGGCGGGTTTTCGCGGAGGTCTTCCGTTTCCCCCGCCCATTCATTCCGGCCCTGCTCCATACTCACCTCATGTCACCCCTCGCCAGCGCTAAAGATCTCGATGTTAAGCGCTGACCAAACTATCTCACTCACTCATATTAAGTCAACCTAAAGGCCTTCTTTGTTTCGCTGCAACTCGAAAAATAACAGATCTCTCCCTTGACGACATGTAATTAACCATAACAATTAATTATTAACGTTGCAGCATCCATGCTTTCCGAAACAACACATTCTTTTATGTTAATGTTTATAAACAGGAATTTCACATTCAATTCTGAACAAATCAGCATCTTCAGGCAACCAAACACGGAACACTTTAACAGTTTTTTTTTTTTTTTTTTTGCAAACAAAGAGTTGTTGAACGTGAATTTGGGAACGCATCCATTTGTAATTTGACCGACACCCTGACGTGATGTAAAATGCGCGAACTGCTTTAACATGCGGTTAGCGCCAACCATTAGTTAAGTTACAAGGAATTTTGAAAAGGAGTTGTAAAAGTTGTCCTTAATATTTTTTCACATTTTGTCCTGCGTGCTAACAGTAGAATTATAGCGAAGAGCCTCGAGAACAGGTGAATAACAACGCAGTTTTGTAACATTCACCACGGCCATTCCAGCAGAGCTGGTAGGGATGACCTAGGAAGGGTTAGAGGTGATATTTTTCTCTTCCCCAAAAAGAGTTATTTGCGCCTCGCACTTAGCAGTAGGCGTGGCGTCGGTTTCATGTGCTATTGGCCGAAGTGATTTACGGCACGAAAGAGAAGTGAAGAGAAAGAGGGTTGGGGGATGTTTGTGTTGTTTGCTGGGGATATTTGGCACGAGCAGCAAGAGGAACCCGCAACAAGATGCCAAATCGTGGAGCTTAAAACTTACAGCTTTAAATTTCACTTACTTAGGTCGCAAACCCGAAATATCATTCTGACTGCCCAGGACGTCGAGGTATGTATAGAGCTTCGGCTGATAGAAGTTTACTTGAAAATTATTCAATGTATGTCAAATAGTTCTGCTTTGTAATAAAACATATTAAAATTGCACGGCCCATGTTTAATACTTTTTCAGATTCTCCGACAATCTTTAAAACTGTTTTATCGTTCTCGAAAATGACGGAAATAAAGGAGCCCAGCAGTAACACACATTGTGTAAACGTTGGAAATCAGTTGGAACCATCGGATATACGTTGTGCCTCGTCAACACGAACATAAAAGCAACGTTAGGCCTAAGCAGTCTGCCAACAAAATTGTTTAAAACAATACTTCATCATTATTAAATTTTTCTGAACTGTAAATGCATTGTTAAATCAACAAAAATTATAAACGCAACAATACATAATATTTTTTTCTGAATTTTTTGCTGAACGTTCGAAATAGGTTGGTAAATAGATAGTTGGCTTCTAATATATAATTTTACGTACCGTCAACGCTTTAAAACCAACAGAAATGCACTAACACAACAAAATATTTTAAAAAGAAAAATAAAGTATTCCTACACAATTTCAGCCCTCAATCCAGCTTCGCTCTGTATTTAGCCTACATTACAATCTGGAATGACAATTAGAATATAAACCTGGTTCGTTCCGTATTGACTCCAGTCCAAGTTCAACTCATTTGTATTACTGCGCCGTTTCCATTTATTATCTGGAAACTGACGGTGCTGTGGCGAACACCTAGGACTAATAGGCAAGGGTGAGTCTGTGGTGGATCGCTACTGCCTTACGTAGGGGAGGTAAATGTGAAAAAATAACACCCAGTGTTTAGCCCGGAGGTGTTGCATTTAGTTACACCTCTTCGATCCTCGGGACCGTTGGTCCACTGGACAGGATCTCTAACCATTGACACAAACGGTTGAACACAAGTTGAATCCAGTTAAAAAATTTTCACTAAACAAGAAAATACTCCAGAAAATAATTATTCGTTTGGAGTAACATGTCCACAGTTGGTCATAGTTTATAAATCTGACATGAAAATGACTGCATTTTGTCTTAGCCATCCTGCAGTTCCGACTTCTTGGAGGAAAGCTCTTATTTATTTGAAACGTACAAAATGTCGCTGTCTGAAGAAAGTTTCAACAATTAACAAAACCTGGTAACGGATTTTATATACTATCAAACTGCGCAGAATGCGTATAGCCTACATCGTCCACTCTTAAAACACTTTCTTCCTCACAACATAATTTTTGTGAGAATTAAACGTATTGCAATATGAACAACAGCAAACTTATGCTTTGCTGCGATGGACATTTTTGTTTGAAGAATTTGTAGTAATGGAATAAATAACTGTGTCGCCCTTTACATAATTCTACAGTTTAATTTTTGCTGAAGTTGTATGTAGTTCTTTAATACAGTCTTAGTGATGATAACTTATTTTCATTCCTAAAAAGAAAATTAAATTGTTAATAAAAATCTATTAACGAAAATGTTAATGAATATTACAACGGTAGCTTACTATAGTAATGTATTGTTTTGTAAATACACGCCGATGCTTATGCTTTGTTTTAACACAAGTTTGGTTTACAAAACATGAGCAATGGCATACATCCTCAAACAAATACATTATTAATCATTACTTTGTTATGTCACAAATACATCATAATGTGCACCTATATATTTTGGTAGCAATAAACCTAATAGTATTTCAGATTTTTACATTCAAATTATTATCGATTTTGTAATGAAAGTACACCAAAATCAAGCTAAATAATTTTTTGTGAATGAACGAAGCACAAATTTGGAAAAAGTCTACATAGAATTGTGCATAGTTTGACTAATCTAAGTCTTGAATTTCTTTCAAAGCATTCCGTCGAAAACTTTACGATATTTTTTTCCCCTGTGTAAAAAAAACTACCTAACGTGGCAGTAAACTTACTTTACTTGTACAGCTAAATTTCTTTACAAGTGAAACAACATTAAAGTAATTAATTTCCTCGGTTGTAAGAATACGCTTTTACTATGTAGGTTGACGACGAAATCCCTCTTGGAGTGATTACTCACCGATGACCTCGCACGTAATTATTGAACAAACGGCCTTGTTATTCACCCATATTCCCGCCGAGGTGTTATCTACGTTCAGCCAGTCAACGTTTATGGTTACAGAAGTTGCTAGCAAATTTAACGGATTTGTATAAAATTTAATTTTAAATTAATGAATATCTTATTCTTTAAAAGTACTATTAAATGCTTCAGACGTAGGTAACGCCTTGGCTGAACTATGGGTGTATATGAAAGTCTAGGTCTGTATGTGGAAGGTCATCGATGGGTAAAAGCTTCATGAGGGGTTTCTTTGTCAAACCACACAGTAAAATTTTATTCTTACAACTATAGGAAATAATTACTTCGGGCTGTTTGACTTGTAAATAAATTAATATTTACACATAAAATAAATTTAAGAAACATGTTGTTTATGCTACAATTTCTTTACTTTAATATATTCCTGTGTAAACAAATTAATTTTCTTTGTAGAAAAGAAAATTACTTTTAATCATTAAGACTGCAAGCGACATATTTTAAAGTAATTAGGCAATACAGCATTATATTAACAGCAATACTGAGTAATAGGCTACATAGACAGGGGAATGTCAGAATAAGGTAACCCGAATGATTTATAATAATAGTATTTTTAATTCCTTGGCTATGAAATGTTGCACCTCTGTTAAGACGAAAACAGGTTTCCATATTAGTACATTTGCTCTTAAATATTTTTCACAGGTTTTTTTACAAAAAAAAATACGTAATATGAAATATAAATTTAAAATAGGTAATTTTTTTTTTATTTGGTTAAACTCACATTTTTCACGTTGTTACTTACAAAATGTATCTGGCCAAGTAAAAACAAAATATGGGCTGAATAACTACTGAAACTATTTTATCTGAGTGTTTGTTTTCAAGATATTTTTTCTGTGATCAAAACAAACGTTCATGAAAGCACGCCTTCAAGAAGCATGGTTGTGACCCTGTACGACGATGATTCAAAAGCCGCTCGTATGTATAGCAACAACGCATAACTTATAGCAGAAATATTACCAAACACATCCAGATAATGGTACAGTCAAACAACGCAAAGTCTGTTTCCAACTTTTTTCTTCAATTTGAACTATCACTCACAAATGCGATTACTAGCACGGGCGTTAATACTATCACGATTAGGACGCGAGAGGCGTTAATTTAGCAGGTAATAATGCTCTGTGGCCGCTGCTGAAGCCCCGATAATACAGCACAAACATAATAATCGCCAGAGCACCTGCCCACGTGACCCGGGTACGTCCATTAGCTCGTGACGACCACGCGCCAGTCGTTAATAAACGAAGATTTATCGCGGCAGCCAGTACACATTACGTTCACCTGGCCGCGTGCGCGGGCGAGATCTGTGTGCAGTCGCCGCGACCTGGTGACGTGGCCGAATACAGTATTGTTTTATATACCTTTCATTTAAGTTGGCTTAACTGCGCTGGCAACCAAGCAGCCCTGGAAAGAACACGTATAGGAATTTACATGTTATATTTTAAAACTAGGGTCTGAGTCACATTTAATAATATCGCTTTGGACAAGAAGATAATATTGATACAGGGGTAACAAAGTGTAGGAATGTTGGAGTTCTCAAGAGTATTTTGTAGGCCTACTTTCCGAAGCAAAAAATAGGTTTATCATATCACTTCCCTGACTGTGTTGTGTGTGTGAGTGTGTGCAACAGAAAAATTCAGACAGAAGGTATGATATATAAGTGTTAAAACTGTAGGAATGAATTTTTGATATATGTAATAATTTTTGTTGAAAATAATATTTTCGGAACCACTGCAAAACTAAAGAGTGAGGCCTTAACATCGAGGTCTTTACCGCTGGTGAGGGATGACATGAAGTGAGCACGGAGCACCGCCGGAATGAAAGAGCGTGGGAAACGTGAGATCCCCGAGATAACCCACCCACCAGCGGCATCGTCCGGCACGATTCCCACATGTGAAAATCCAGGGACTTAACTCGCCAGGACTCGAACCCGATTCGCCTTGGTGAGAGGCGAGAGGTCTGACGCCTCGGCCAACGCGACCCCTGTGTGTGCAGGTGTGTATCCGCGTGTGTGCCCTAAAAACTTTTGAACCAGTGGACCGAATTTCATCAAACTTTGTACACATTTATTACTTTGTAGTCTGACTTGACTTTTATGCGTTTAGATTACGCCCTGTTCAAATCTTCGAAATGGCGGCCAATTTAACATTTTTGGATGAGGGTGATATCAAAGGAACCGTACTTTATAATGTCATCAAACTTGGTGCACATATACTACATACAGAGTTGACTTGACTTCTGTGTATTTAGTTCATCCTGAGTTCATATTTTCAAAATGGTCGCCTTTTTAATTTTTTAGCATAACATCCTACCTCATACGAAACTGTTTTTCGGAATTTTATCGAACTTGGTACACATACACTGCATACAAAGTTGATTCGACTTTTGTGCATTTCGTTCATTCAGTGTTCATAATTCCATAATGGTATCAGTTTTTATACTCTTTGCATAATATTACTTATCTGATGAAATGTATTGAGGAATTTCATCAAACTTGGTGCACACACTACATACAAGACTGAATTCACTTTTGCGTGTCTCGTTCATCATTTTGTAATAGATGGACAACGGCGGCTATATTTTTTCTTAATGATATAAAGACTTCTCAGATTTTTTCCCTTAATATTTTTTAACTGGGTATCCGTATATCACTTAGTAAGCTAAGTTATAGTTTGTTTATCACATGTATAAATAAATAGTATCACTTAACAGTCCTAGATGTACGTAAACTATTTTCACTTTAAGGATAATTGGCACCCACTTCATGGAAAGTAGGCTTATCGGTTATGCTGTAACTTCTTGTTTTAAATTGAATTTTAATTACTATATAATCTGTTTACTGCTACTTAATAATACACTGAAATACTTTGAAAATTATAAAATATTATTTACTTGTATTATTATATCAAATTTAACCGTCATTCAAAAACATGTATTCATATCCGATGTTCAGAACATAATCAATCTGAAAAAAAAAAAAACTATCTGGATGCTCACCCTATAGAATCTATTTCTGTATACATAATGTCATTATAGTGCTGCTAGATAGCCAGTCACTTGTAGACATCATAATTAGATTTCATTTTTGAACCTCATAATTATACCTCACATTTAGACCTCATAATTAAACCTCACTTTTAAACTTCAGTGCCACCCCTAACTTAGTCCTCGCTATTAGACCTCTCTTTTATACTTTACTTTAAGACCTTACTTTTAAGTCTTATTTTTCAACCTTAATATAAAACATCACTTTTAGACCTCATTATTATACCTCAGAATTACACAACGTTAGAATTAGACGTCAGTATTAGACCTCACTATTAGAGATCAGTGTTAGACCTCTCACATAAACTTACTTTTAGGTCATAACTTTAGACCATTACTTTTGCCCTTACTTTTAGATCTCATGATTAGATCTCACATTTTGGCCTCAGTGTTAGACCTCAACATAGGACTTAGTATTAGATCTCACTTTCAAACCTCAGAATTAAAACACACCAAAGAATATTAATATATCGTTGTATTCAGAATTTTGTATACTATGTTTGCCACATGATGTATTCGAGTTGTAATTGACAAGCGATTTGAAAATAAAACTCTAAAAAAACTCATATTTAAGTTTTGTTTTCTAAAAAAAAATATGCATTTAAAACGTTTTCCGAAATGTGAGAAGCATTGAACCCTCCTTCATTTCATGACACCATTTTTTGGAGCTGGTATCAGTTTCCTTACGCTTATAATAGCTACTGCTTCACAAAAACCACTCAATTCTCCTCTGTGAGGCATCTCCAACTAACACTTAACTAAGAGGTGAGGAAGGAGCAGCGTCAGAATGAAGTGGTTAAGGAAACGGAATATTACCGAGAAAAAGCCACCGGCATTCAGTATGATCCCCAATGTGTGGAAATCCTGGTCGAACACGTCGGGAATCGAATCCGAATCGTCTCTCACCCGTGTGAGTTTCAAATGGTGGTAACTGTTGTGAGGTATTATAGGGATATTTTCCTTGGCCTTTATATTTGCTTTAAGGGTGTATGTTAAGAGTGAATCAGTTACTGTCTACTTAAAGAGTCACAAGTGTGCTCCCAGTAGGCTTCTGACAGCTATAGGTGGCTAAGATCAGTATTGTGCCTTCAGACCATCTTATGACATTGAATATATATTCAGTGTTTATGGTACCTAGCTCGATTAGTGTGTGAGTGAAATATTTTTGGTCAGAGCTTAACATCGAGGTCTTTAGCGCTGGTGAGGGGTGACATGATGTGACATGATGTATGGAGCAGCGCCGGAATGAAAGGGCGGGGGAAACGGGAGATCCCCAAGAAAACCCGCCGACCAGCGGCATCGAGCTCGGTTAGTGTTGGCTATGTGAATGATAACAAGTAATGAAATAAAATGCTTACATTTAGACCCTAACGAGGTGGAATATTTATGTGTTACAGCTAGAGCTCTGTTTTTAACACTTGGCACCGTTTAAACCATTTAAATATACATTCAGAATATTTAGTGCAATATGCGTTGTACAGTTTTGGTATTTTCTGTAGCGTGTAGTTACTGTTTTTCTCTGCTATGAAAATGCTACATCATGCAACTTCGTTATTTTTATAAAACCTATTTCATAAACATTTGTCACCGTATTTTTTTGTATGATAGTAAATGTGTAAAACAACTCTCTCTCTCTCTCTCTCTCTCTCTCCTGTTCGCTCTCTTCTCTCTCTCTTCCGCTCTCTCTGTTATCTCACTTCTTCTCTGTCTAAATCTCTGTCTCCCGATCTCTCTCTTTATTTCTTTTATGACATTGATTACTCGTCCGCTCTTTACTTTATGCTGTGTTAAGTAGATTTCGTACAGATTTCAAAGGTATGAAAGTCGCAAAAGGGAATGATTGTACTATGCGAGAATTGAAACTGGTGATTGTAAAATGGGGTGTTGAAACTTTCAGTGTACCCAAACTCACTTAGTTAAGATTTAAGGCATGCGGGTTGCCAATTCTACATAATAGAGTCGAAGTGCAATATTATTTGATGAATAATAAACAAGTTTCAGACGAAAATTAGATCAAAATAAACTGTGGATTTTAATCAAAATTTTGACAATCATCCTTGTGAGCGGAGACGAAGAAATGCATCTATATTCGTGAAATATGTAAGATACCACTGTAATATTCTGTAGGCCTACGTGAAATTCCGTGCTTTTACAATAAAAAGAATTATTTCTAGTCATTTCAACTAATGTAATTGAGTAACACTGCGTCTAGCAACATCGCTACGAACATATATAAAGTGTTCTTGGAAATGTGCCGATATGTACACTCATACAAACACCCCCCCCCCCCCAATATATATATATATTATTACATAAAAACCACATAATAAGCACACCACACGACTTCTAGGCTAAATTTAAGACGAAAATGTAAGTGGAAAATCACGTCCAGGTATTATTTTAAGTATGTTACGTCAAATAAACATAGACTTGTGATTGGACTACACAAAATTTTTACCTGAATCCATAATATGCTGGCCAGAACAGTAAGAGTTAGTTACGTAAGATATCTGTGGAGTACCAGAATAGACTAACTACAGTGCAATTTTGCAACATTGAGTGTGTCAACGTGAAGCATTTTGCCACTAATATTTTCGTCTCCAATTTAGCCAAGATTCGCGTGGTGTATTATTATGCGTTTTTTTTCTGGACATCCTATATATACATACATATATCTATATGTTGTGTGTGTTGGTTACAGTGTGCGTGTGTGTGTGTGTTGTCTGGTGCATTTTAGAGACAATGCCATTTTACCAGTCATAAAGAGTAATATTGCTATTAAAACCAAACGTTTATAACTGGGATTTTCCCCTGTCGACTGCGATGAGTGACCAAACTGCTGTACATTTCGAAAACAAAAGAAAAATTTACCCTCGCGGGACGGTTAAAACAAGTGGCTTGTTACCAACCGTGTTTGCACGCGTTATTCTCTTTTTCTCTGGAGACAGTACTGGAATTATTGCACTCAGTACAATTCACTACTGGAGCACACAAAACTACTGTGCTTCAAACAAGTGCAGTGGGAATAGAACTGTGTAGGCCTACGCCAGAGTGCACATTGGTATGGTAACTGGATTGAGACAAATTTGTCACTTTCCGGGAACTCTTCAGGCAGTTTGCAGTTAAAACTTCACCAAACATGGAAAGCGTGACCAGGGAGTTGTACGATTTTCAAAGAAAAACTTTATGCTGCCAATTACCGAATAAAAAAAAATTAACGAAAAATTTTAAAAATTGACAAGACATTTCTTGATTAACCTCAACCTCCCAATTTCGTTCAAGAAGTCTACTACACTTGTAGATAAGACAGAGTTTTAATTTCAAAAAAGATTGTCCCTAAAACAAGATACAGTAAAATTATAACCAAGAAATTATTTAATTAAAAAAACCCGAAAAAGTGAATAATCAGATTATACTTTTTATGTTATAATTGCATTTATTTGCTATTTTACTTCAGACATTTCAACATTTGTGAAAAATGTTACAAAATGCAGTAAATCAATTACAGAAGTTTTTTTTTGTTCTCAAAATAATAATGTTTAGTATAAAAGGGATTTACGACCTACGTCCAGAAACCGCTTCTGAGGATAGGAAACTTTGTCGAAAGTATGAAATAAACCACTTCAATTAAATAAAAAAATAATGAATGACATGGCAATTTTAATTTAAGCACACTATGTAACTGAGTGAAGGTTTACATGAAGAAATTTGAGTATTGTAAAACACGTTTGATACTACGTAATGTAGAAGATGCTACCCTTATGAAACTCAACATAATCAGTGCATGCTTGTAACTGACATATTTTCGAAATATGTTCCATGATGAACAATTTGGTAGAGTTACTCTACTGAGTTCTAAAATAACCTATATTTAAACATATTTCTTAGCGTTATAAACCGGCAGTTTTACGATTTATATCTACTCAAATTGCACATGTTAGGCCCAAGAGTCAGAAATAAAAGAATAGTATAGCCAGAATGTAAATTTGGTAACGTTAGTCCCAATCGGCAAACGCAAATAAATAATGAAAATTCTGTATACACGCTACCATCCTCAATTTACTGTTAGACATGTAAAATAAATCACAGTGAAATAAATAATAGTACTTGAATTTAAACTTATTTAACAAATAGTCCCTTAACACGCAACACAAATCAAAATATATTTGCTGATACATATTTTGCGTAATGTCTTGAAGACAATTTTGGATTAAGTATTAAACAACGGTAACGGACAAATATCAGTTTTGCTCATGTCATTAGAAAAAGATCAATTTAGACATCAGAATGAATCTGCGTGTATACTAGAGTACTCCTGAGTTCTCTAAGCACCATATAGTTGAGGGAGTGGTAGACAAATAAATGCTGAATTCTTCAATTGAGATCTACACATTTTGAATGTCAATATAGAAACAGTACAAAACTGCAATCCATTATTATTTTATTTGCCTACTTTATGAACAAACATTTACCCAGAACTACACCGCAATTAAATGCACGAGATTTCGGTGTTGGAGATATTTCTCCAGAAATACGTTAATAGAGACAAATGTTTGCTTAGAAAGTTGGCAAAAATTATTGTTTAGGATTGTTTTATTGTTATTATTACTATTATTATTATTATTATTATTATTATTATTATCATTACAAATTGGCTTCGAGAAACCTACAATCCTGAACTGATGATTAACACGATGAATAATAAATCATGCATTATTAAGACTAGTATAGGCTTCAACGTGCATTCGGATGCAAGAAAGTAGATCCCATACGGTGTAGTAAGGATGATACAAAGACAGATGTTTACCAACGAAGAGATCAACATACACACAAAACCAACGACGTAGCACACTCGAGCATCTCTACCGTAGTTGCGCCTGGAATTCTGTCTGGGTTAAAAGAAGCTTAATTTTTAAGAAACTGTATTTAGGCTTAAACTTTTCAGTGGCTCCACTTCAAATAAACAAGTAATAATTTTTTCACATTTTATTTTCTATCACGGCCTAATTTGTAGAAGTGCCTTAACTTTCACCATGTTACCCTGAAATTAATTTAGTCGTTAAAGTTTTCAAGTAAAAAAGTGAAACGAAAGTATTTAAAAAAACAATAGGTTCTTAGCTATCATGGTATTGAGTAGGGAAGAGATATGACGAAAGGAACCATTTCGAGAAATAAAATTATTCGTAGCGCAGACGGTTTTGATTGAGTCTACTTTCTTCCGAGTTCAACATCCAGTCGATTCACAGAGCACTTTATACACCTGTTATCGAATATACTTGCTTAAAAATTTATTGTAAAGGACAAGCAATATTTATATAACTTTCGGAATACATATTTCCCAAATATTGTACAAGCAAAGTAAGCGAAATATCTATAATGTAATTAACAGAGTTACAGTGTCTGTTTTCTGACGCTAACATTATAGCGTAATATTTTTTGTTTGTTTTCGTCGCCTCTCACTCAGCACCGTGCACAACTATAAAAATTTCAGGGATGGACGTTAAATAACAAAATTTCAAAACATTCTCCAAACAAGTAAAACTGTTTTATACAAATCATAATCACATATAAATGTCAAAAGAATAAGAAGCGCTTGCAAGTATCTCTTCTCTTAAATATAAAGTCTCTAGATCGTTTGCTCTTCGCAGTGAATTTCATCCTCTTCGATTTTTCTTGAGTTGGAAGGTCTCCGCTCCATTATGTAAACATTGCCACGCCTCCACTACGGCCATCCCAGTTCGATTCTCAGAGGTTTTCTCAAGATTACATATTTGATAAACATGCAGGATATTTATATTATTAGGCATAATTTATCGAGACACTCGTGTTTCCATTTGCACTTCTTTTCCCTCTGACACACTACTTATAAATGATCTGTAAATTACCACGCTTATTTTTTTCAGAAATATTCACCAAGATAGCTGAAGTGTTCTTGTATATCTTACTCGCAAATGGACGGTAGTAACACTTAGCTAAATAAGAGATTTTAGAGTAATAAACAAAAACTAGTTATGTTATCATTCATTTCATTAAGACATGACAGCATTCAAAATATTAAAAAAACGTGTCGGGTCCAAAAAATATACAAAATGCTTAATATATATATATATATATATATATATATATATATATATATATATATGCTTATTTTATTATATATAAGTCAGCGTTTAATTCAGCAAATTCTGTCGAATTTTTCGAATTAACTTGTTATTTAACTAGTGATATTTTCACTTCCAGATAAATCACAGCATTCTGCGGAAATCAGAGCTGAAACGCTTAACAATCTTGAAAATAATGTCCCTTTTGAAGTGATGCGCTTTAATAAACAGACAGTTACCTTTTACAAATGACGTAATGTTACCTAAAGATCGAACGCATGATCTGGAATAGGCATAACCAGTCACAGGTTGTGTTTTAGTATTGCCTTTGTTTGGTAGATTAAGCCATGTTTACAAGAAATTTAAAACATAATTTGCTTCCATGCATAACGAAGTTTTCGTCGTAAACCTGTGTTAGGACAACTAGGTATTTTCGTTTAGTCGCACTGCGTGTTCGAAACAAAAACCTACAACGGTTCTAAACATGTCGGAAGCAGGGCTTGTTAAGCGGGCGAACACAGACCACAACTTGGTCGACTGTTGCAGTTAAAAGAGGACGAGCGACACATAAATTGCAGTCACCAGCAGCAATGAACGACTTGTATTATTTGCAGTGGCCGTGGCAGACCAGTTCGCGAGGGTTAATGAAACTAAAACAAGCTGAAGCAAGGTCGGGAACATATTCCGCATGTATTTTATATGGCGGGGATCAAAGCAGGCGGCAACGTTTGGCAAAAACTATTTCGTCGCCGTCATTTTGAAAAGTTAAGGGGGTGTACTAACACTGGCGTCGTAACTGGCCGTGGCCTGGCCTCCTGAGTGATGCACTATCGCGCACCTTAATCATACTTTTCTTGTTTTTACTTTTTTAGCTACATTAAAAGTTTACTCCTAAACGAGAGCAGATATAAAAAAATGTGCATTTTTGTTTAAAATCGTCTTCTCCGGGTTGGCTGATTTTTTTTCTAAGCAGTGAATACTATGGTTTTTCTAATTATATAACTGACGAAATTCTTGTCAATTGACTTTTTAATCGAAACCGTATAATTTCTTGTTTTGAAAAAAAAATTGTTACAACGACAAAAACCTTTTAAAAAACTGCCAAACAGATTTTAAACATCTGCTCCCGTTTAAGCTTAAAAATAACTATCGCGAACATAACAGAAACAAACATTTGTGCCGGTTTGCAATTTCCCCGTTTGACGAGTGGGAACGGTGGAGAGATAAGAGCCAGATTACCACGCCTGACGGAAAGCACATCGCCTCTATTCAACGCAAGATTGTCGTTGCAGTCAGTTTTTTTCTATGGGACTTTATGCGGTGACCCTATTATTTTTGGATAGTACGAAGTTAAGGCCAAAACATGAATCTGGTTTCGAAATTCACGGATTTAGGTAGTATATTCGGGTTTGGCAGTCTAAAATGGATTTTTATAGCCATTTAGAGAGGCCCAAAAATTATGTTTCTAACAAGCGTGCTAATTTTTTTAAAATTATAGACGCATAGTTTTAAGTGTGTGTTCCTTTCGTAGATAAACTTAATAGGAATAAGTTAAACGGTATCACGTAAAAAATAATACGCGTGACACGCTACAACACCGTCCATGCGCCAGGCGGGGACTTCTCTTAAATCGACACTGCGCACTCCGACGAAAATCCCGGGACCGACCCCGCCGGGAATTGATCCCGGTTCACCTTTGTGGAAGGCGAATGGTCTAGCCACTGCACCAACCACCGCTATTTTGAATGATATAATGTAAAGCTGCACCTTACTGTATTTATTAGTAATCGAGTGGTGGCGGCTATTAGATTACATTCTCTGAAAACGCATATATGACTAAGTAAATCTTACTCAATGCTGTCGATTGTCACACACAATACCTAATAAACTAAGTTCAGGAAAATTTAATCAATGTTTTAAGCCACAAATTAAATTAATTTTAATTTTTCTCTCTTGGTGAACAGAATTAAAAACATTTCTGCGAACATATTGCTGTCCTATTACTGGTGTATTTATGGAGGTAGTAAAAGTGACATCGTTCGGTTTCACATAACTGCCGAGAGGTAATAATTTTCTTGAAACTACGTTTAGCATTTTATACGTTTTCATGTATCTATGTACGTAGGTTTGTGTACGTACGTATATAATGTATGTATTAATGTACATGTAGGAATTTATTAATGCAAGTGTATATACACGTGTTAATATTGTGACCCGAAAAATTTGACAAATATTGGCGAATTTTTCCATACCAATGTACCCTTGCTTATATGTAAAGGCCGTATGAATGAAATATGAGACAATTTTCAAATGTTGAAAACGTTAGCATGCAACTGTATACGTAAGAATAAATCAAGACATGATCACAGTCTACCGGACTGTATATTCGCACCATATTGAGGACGTTCTCATCTTATAAGAGGTTCGTGATAAAGTGAGCAATTTAAATTAATAAAAATAAAATTAATATTGATAATTTCTATTAAAGTTTGAGTATGGCACAATGAACACACTTTGTTTGTTGATTATATATCTCAGTTTATTTTAAAAAGTGGCAGGAAACTGTAAGGAAACCAGTAACTAACGTTTCAAAAGTGCTCACTTTATCCCGAATCACGTATAGCAAACACCTTCTCAAGAGACTTCTTTCACTGAAGCCAGCCACATTCAGCGAGGAGGGTTCCAGAAACATGGTCGTAAAGTAAGTAGACTGTATATTTCGGTGCTTGACCAGTGCGCACGTGTGTGGGAAGGCGCTCCGTGGTGGCAGATTATATTTTCTCTCTGCACTCTTATACCGCCCCTCCCCCTTTTTTCCACCACCTTCCACCCTCAACTACTCATAAGCGTAGCGAAAGATCTTCCCCACAGCAACCTGGCTGCATGTTCAGCGGCCGGCTTCTAGACGCCTCCAATTCTGGCCTCTTTGGACGCAAGGACGTATCACATGGTGCACGTTATTCTGCAGAAACATACGAATTGCGTTTGTACATGACGTTAAGGTGATGCAGCGTTTAAAGTCCTTAACTTTAAATATTTCTATCTCTGAAACAGTGGTTATGAACTATATAAATCTCAAATTGGTTTGAAATCGATTCCCCATACATTATATAGTGTATATAAGTTCCAGCGGGCCCTATACACGTTCAAAAACTATAAGCACCAGAAGCAGTTTTTAACCAACATAGATGCATGGAGTTAGAAAGATTATCGTCCACGGGTTCTAAAGTTTTCATGAGACATACAACACACGTATCATGCTCACACAGAATCACACGCCGTAAAATATAGATAAGAAAATGATCTCATAAGCTAGATCTCATTAGAAATACGAAAATATGTAAATTACAACACTGTTTGGCCAGATTTAGGAGCAACGGTATGAGTCAACGAGAAAAAAATAATTGTTTTATAAATATGATAAAAAAAGATGTTGTTTAGGATTATTAATTATTTTTACCGTGGCTTCCTAGAAAATGTACACTTATATTATTGTGCATCTTCTATATTTTCCTCACGCACTCTCAAAACGCTAGGAACACAGAGTTTCAGAGCTAAGAAACCCGTGAGCATAATTCGTGTTCACTCAAATGATCTCAATTTTCCCCACTCATCTCTGGGTCTGCAGTAATTATGTATTTTGTAAACACGCTCATGTTTGTTAAGAAAATAAGGAAATATTCAAGTAAAATATAAATATTTTGCCAAGCTTTACTACTAATAGAGTGGGGTTTCTGTAACCAATCCCGAAATTGCGTGTTATTTGAAACGAAATATTAATTTTTGCACATCGAGATTTCGGAGTCGAAATATGATAGTATCATAGATGTAGTTTTATAGTTACCGAGTAAAGACATGAAAGCAAGCGTGATGTATCCACTAGCCAAACGCAAAGCTATAAATAGTTCCTTTTTTAACATGTAGAATGCTATAGAAATGTTCTGCCCTGGTTAAGCATACATCATGAGCAAGAAAATACTCTTTACCGTTATACAGCTTTAATTTTCACTGAAGTTTACACAACGGTACGGTTGATGAATGGAAAAGAATGTAAGAAAAGAACTTTCTTTCAGCCTGGTTACCACAGTGACCCTGCTTCGAAAGAAATTGTACGTAACAGCAGTGTATTGTTCTTTTATATGAGAACAATGACGTTCATACTAACTTTCTTTCTGTGTTTTCTCAGCCCTGTTATAACCAGAGCACCGTCCATTTTTGTTCCCTTTACAACGCCTTGTGTAGAATAGTTTTGTAACATAAATGTAAGCAGTTTTCGCCTTACAGGCTTACTTAGAATAATTCGAGCACACCTTGGCACACTTGATTACAACAGGTTGAGAAATACTTATATTGATGAGTTAATATCTGTGATTTCATACCAAAAATACGAAACTGACCGTATTATATCCAGATATAGCCTAGGATTCCGTAGTTCTTAGAAATGCTTGGCACCATCTTGATGTATTCTCCTCTGTGGTTGTTAACGCCTTATTTTACTTGAATTCATCCTGTCCGTCCTCAAGTTATTTCCTCTGACCAGGCTGACATAAACAAAATGTCCAGTGTGTTGTCTTATTCATAAAATTTTAACCACGACAACTACGCAAACGCCATAAATGTGTATAGTCCGAAAGGAGTTTCTTAATTTAATGAAGCGATGGCTTTTAAAAACGCAAGTCAAAGAAATGTTTCAAATTTTACCGTAGGGTAAATTTAGTAGTAACATTTATTTTAAATTAATTAAACAAAATTTAGCTCTCATATTTTAGACGCTGATGAGAGTTCCATTACTTAATATCAAGAAACGTTATTATTTTATAACTGTATAAATGTGGATTCAACATATTTTGTCAATGTAGCATCACGAACACAATGTTCACCACACAGTGAATTTTAAAACTCACTTTCTAACAACATTTTACAATTGGTCGCCACGTAAATATTACACACTCCAGCCTGTTTGCACGTTTTGATAAATAATTATTTGGATTTTAATTGCCATGTGTTATTACTTTTTTTTTAACTTGTGTAAACAAGACATAACCCCCCTCCCCTTTTCTAGTAAACACATTTTTCTGCAGGCTTTACTATCACTTTCGCTATCGAAATTTCACTTGACGTACAAGAAAATATGGCAGAAAAATTTCCTTTGTATACCCTAAGTATTTTCGTAGTTACCTTCGTAATTTTTTTTATATTTGGGAATGAACTGATGACAAATAATGCCATATAATGTCGACAATTGTTATTGAAAACAGATAGCATTACTGTTCTTTCTCTTTCCTTTGTCCTCTGCCGCTGGGAAATAAAGTTTGAAGTGGCAACACAAAGGGTTTGGATTGCCAATTATACGAGCTCATTAGTAATTTTACCAATATTTGTAAAGGACAAAGCCAGTACAGCCAGCACAAGCAGCAAGTCAGTAGAACAGAGTATTGCCTGTCGTAGTTTGGAAACTCACGCACCACTCATGAAAAGTGGTTCTAGTGGTCACTGCCATATTTCAATTATTATTTTGACAGTGTATATGAGTTTATCGTCTACATTTCTGTCATACCGTTCAAACAGTGGTTGGTAGCACAAAATTTAAGTTCTCAAGTAAACATTATTTGTTGTAAATAATTTTGTGTAATGTTTACAAACATTAAGTTATCTTTACATTGTAAATTTTAAACATCACCGTCTTTTCCAATAGCACAAGATAGTTAAAGTTCATTATGTTTTGTCGCAATTTTGTATAATTTTTATGTGGTATTCACCATATTATCAAGGACATAATATGATCCTGCACGATATGCAAATAATGGCATGTATTGTGAGCAGTTTTCTGACCTGTGTTCATGTAGGCTAATACTTTTTCTTTCTCCATTTGTTAGAAATGTTTACACTAGGAATTGACGAGCAATTTCGCAATAGGCCTGATTGAACATTGTGTTCCGGGTTATAAACACTAAGCCTTGACAAGAAAAAACATTAAGTCACTTACTGAAGGACAAACTAAACAAGTTCTTAATGGCGTAGGTCCGCGTTTCTCGGATTTCGAGAGAATTATTTTTTATACCCAGACGGTTGCCGATAACGTAAAATTACTCTATAACTTTGTTGCAGTTTTGTTTTATTATGTAATACAATTCTTTTAGACAAACGGTAAAATGATTTAATATAATTAATCAATTTAAATTAAATAACGTTAATTAACTAATTAGCTGCGAACAAGCTTTGTACTATATTTGAAAGAGTTGTGCAATGTGAGGACATCAGTTTTTTTGGACATACTTCATTGCGATGTAGATGGCAGTTATAAAAAACTTAAATTAAAAAATCAATAATCAAACTTTTAGTCAACAGGATACATAAACATCATAAAATTCCATAAATGAAATCGAGACAAACATAACAAGGGCGAACAAATAAGAAAAAGTAATAAAAAGAAAAACAAACACCAGCACGAAGGCAGACGACACTTTGGAAGAAGGACAAACACAACACATACGATCCACAAAAATATGTCACAACTACGAAACGAAAAAAAAAAAAAAAACAGTTGTTTTTCCAGACAAGACCAAATAAGCGCCGTTTCGTGAACTGGAATATTAACGATATCAGTCTCTCCAATCAGCAGAGCTTTGAATTAATATGTGGATCCCATTGAATAAGAGAGAAAACGTCTTTACAGCTCAGAACAACAGCAAATACACGACTTACCAGAATCAAACCGAGTTACTCTAAGCTTCGTGGCTAGTTAGGAGACAGCTAGTCTGCCATTGGCTGAGCAAGATAGATGAACGTACACTCTAAAAAATATTTCGTAAATTTACCAGACGTGCGTATAGGAGCGCTAAGAAAAGTAGGTATGGTAGAATAGTTTCCCAGACATCCATGGTAACACTCCTAAACCTAATTATAAAACAGTCAAATGCATACTGAAGGTACCAGACTTGTATTGTAACATTTGTAAAAGTTTGCATATTTACAAGACGGAAGTATGGTAACTGTCCCATACTGCGTCTGGGATAATAACTTCCTAAATATTTGAGGAAGAATTTTTTACAGTGTATCGATGAAAACCATGGTCTTCCAAGGTAACATGTTAATGACACATCGACCTGATAGTTCTCTGTTTCAAGTCGAGACGATTTATACCTAACCGCCCAGCTCTTAGTAGTGAATATGAAGGGTTTTCTCTCCTCTTGTCACAAACGAATACACTATGAAATAACCATGGGAGTGTCAGGCCTGATCCTCAGTTAGCAGGCTGGGATTGATTGGAGCGGTTCTCATGGTCGTAGGGACTCACGCACTACTACTACACAAGTTTAGCTAGCCACTTGCTGACAACACTCACCTCACTATACAGACAACACGACACTACATCACTCCAGCCTAGCTGGAGGGGAGCTTAACTCCCCCGCCGTTCACACAGGCACGTAATTATATTAATGGCAACAACCTCCATCCACAGTCTTAAATACGGGTCCGGAGCTCAGCTGAAACATTTACAAGCGCCCCGCCGCCGTTCTAATGATTTCAAACTAGATTGCCTGGGTGCATTTGATTTTACAATCACCCAGCGAGTTATGCAGACTTCGGCTTACGGGCTCGGATGGCACATGAGGAAACGTCGTCGGCTTCCTTTCCAGTCGCACTCGTATTCTCGGACGCTGTGTGTCTGCACCTGTTGATAATAACAAAGAGTGTCTGGAAAACTACTGTGTTTTCTTTCGTGTCATATTTGTGTTATACTTTTGTAGTTCGTATATTTTATCTGTTTGTCCATGTGCCAAAGCAAGCCCATTATGGACTTTTATGTTGTTTATGTATTCTGCTGACTAAAGCGTACTCTGCTTATTAATTTTTTCTATTACTTTCCGTTTTCTTTCACAGAAATCTTCATCTCAAATGGAGAAAGTAAAAAAAAAGTACATCCAGTTAATATGTAAACCAAAATCACCTAACTCCACTTCACAAAGCTACGCGTGAACACAGCCTGATATCACGTTCGTTCGGATGACGAACCGCGTGGCAGTGCCGTCGTATTTTGTAAAAAAAAAAATTGTTGCAGCCATTACATTCGCAGCATTTCCCCCGCCCCCCTCCCCTTCCACACGGCCCACGCACGCAACCACGCAATGGGGGTGTAACTGGCAGTAACACAGGTTACTGCCGTCAGTCGCTGCGCGTCGCGATAGCAGGTGATGATAGGGGAGACCATTAAGCACGTCCCACCGTGCCGACAACGCATCATCGGAACACACGCCCAACCCTGCTTGTGTCCACGTCCTACCAGCCATGTGTGGCTCTTCTCGACCACAATTAACACCGGCCACAAATTATCCTTTATAGGGCGTGGTAGATAGATAAGCGCTGAGTTCTTTAATTGAGATGTACACTTTTGACAGACAGTATAGAAAAAACTGCAAAACAGCAATCCTTGATAATATTTTCTAACTTAACTAGCGAACATTTGCCTTAATGATGTATTTGTTAAGCATGATTTCTTGCGCCGAAATTAAATATACGAGATTTCGGCGTCAGAAATTGTTCTTCAGAAATGCGTTAATCGAGAAAAATGTTGCTCACAATGGTGGCAAAAACTGTTGTCTACGATTGCTGTTTTTATATTTTTGCAAATTGGCTTCGAGAAACTTACAATTCTGAACTGACGCTTTCAGCGTTGAATTATATACCACTCGCTCTCAAGATCACGGTCTACAGCAATTTTCATCACCATTGTTTTTGTTTGTACCAAATATTTGATTTTTTTTATCTTAGACAAAAATGTGACTAAATTTTGCTCGTATGATAATTTTTATCTCTCATAGTTTTTACGTAAGTGCGGGTTAAAGTCAAAATTTGCACGTTACCGTTTTGAAGACGCCACTGAAACCAACTGACATATCAAACTAAAAAAATTCACGGTATATAAAGATGTCGCAGACTGCAATTTCTCGTGCATAAAAACAAAATATTTTTTTTCTATTTAAATAAAAGTGTGAAATTTGAAATAAAAATTTTTCAAATTCTGTAATATTTTAAAAATACAAAAATATTTTATTTTGTGGTGTAATAAAGCTGAACTTGTAGCCTATAACATCGTTATGTACTGTAGATATTTTAAGTTTAGTATGCGAATTGGTTTTAGTGTCGTCCTTAAAATTGTTAACATGCAAATTTTGACTTTAACGAACCATTACGCAAAAACTATGCGAGATAAAAATAATTTATCTAAGCAAAGCTTAACCACGTTTTGTGTCTAAAATAGGAAAATAACTAATATAAATATAAAAACGTGATGCTAATTGCTGTAGACCGAAGAATGAAATAAGGCGTCAAGTCAAACTCAATAATTTCTAATGATAGGCCTAAATGTATTTAAAGTTTCATATTTAATAGTATGGCTACATGTAATCACAGAGCACGGCTTTGTCGTTTATTTATAGTTACTACTGACAGAATGTACTATGTAAAAGCGTTCTTAGTAGAATATGACTTAATTACTTTTGATGATTTCACATGCTGTAACAGAACTTGCATGGAATCACTTGTGACTTCAGATAATCTATATATACGTACTTCACGCTATGAGGGTGTTGAATTGTCAGAAATGAAACCTTAAATATAATTATATTGAAAACTACATACATTGAAAATGACGACACTGTTTTTGTCCATA